>PPOO01000947.1:343440-371919 GCA_003708545.1 Maudiozyma turicensis
AATGAGCTGAAGGCTTAGAAGTAGCGTTAGATAGTTCGTTCATATTGTTAGACATTATTTTAGATTAATTAATGGTGTTGGAGTTTATATAAAGCAAAATGGATATTTTGTTACTTATTTTTTTATTATATAAAATATATAATAATTATAAATTGTAATACGAACTATCGAACATCTGACTTCTAGGTTCAGTTTATTAGTTCTTTATATATGGAAATATTATATTTCATCCCTTGTTAATTCACTCACGTTTCTTCTACTGGAATTTAATATACTCTAATAATTTAGATCTTACTTCTACAGTCTTTATAATGATACTGGGATTATTATAGTCGTTTATAATATCGACGTCATAATATCTTTATATTCGGATTTGTGTCGTCCGAGTTGTGTTATTATCTGTCGTATATACATTTCCGTCACCAAAATACTATCTTAGTCAAGAATACATTAATTATTAATACAGGCAAAGATAATTAGAGCTCAACAAAGAATACACCTTAAAACTTATATAGTTGTCACATCTTTTTAAAAATAGATGATTTTCGTTATATCTCTTCTCGATCTACTGGTTCTGGATTACTAAAGCAACGCAAAACATCTGTCTCCAAAATGCCGTCGTTTTTGAAAATAATAACATTTTTATTTGTGATACTGCATAGTTGTAATGTAATGCAAAGGAAATAGCACAAGTTCCTGTTATTGCCTTTTATTTTAAATCTATAGTTGTTGGTGCAATACACTTTCATTATAAATTATTACTTCAACTGTTTTCTCCAATGGTAGTAATGATAAAGTTATAAGAAGCATGTTAATTACGTAGGAGATATATTTATTACTGTACCGTTATTCTTCTAAATTAGGTGAGTCAGTGTAATCTTAGTGAATCAAAGATAAAATTCATAAATATTGTACCCTGATTTATGCAAACAAACAAAGAAATCTATTAACACATCTAGTAAACAATATTTGATATAGTGTACCTTGTTATTGACAGAAATTATGTAGTATTGGTACATCTCAAATGTGTGGCATTTTCCACTTATATACGATACATTTATTGCAAGGCTTGACAGTGCGCCGTATACTCGTATAAGAGAACATTACAAATTAATAAACTGGAAAGTGAAAATAGAATAATATATGTATAAACACGATAACAAATCTGAACACATAATTTGGAATTCTTTTACTCGTTCTATTTTAAATATTATATAAAAAGAAAAACATAGACAAATTATACTTTCGAGTAACAAAATAAAATTTGCTTAAAACTAACGAATCAATCTACGGTACTAATATCAATACTTAATATATAATATTTAATAATAATGAACGATTCTCCAAGTTATACCGATCTATCTGCTTCAGCTCAGTTATTATCATAACGCAATTGATATGTAGCCATTTGATGTCAAAGTTCCCCTTTTCTTTGTACAAACGATATAATTTAAGAATCAAAAGAGTATGAACTTATTCAATATCCTTGAGACAGTAGAGCATTAAAATGGTAGGGGGCAGCTATAATATTCAATTTATTTATTATTTCTGAATAACAAATACAGATATTAGGTTCCTTACCCATTTCAAGAATGTAATATTTAGAAATAACATCATACTATCAGTTTCCATCAACTTTCCAAAACGGTAAAGCACTGCTACTAAAACATAAAAAGTGATCGTATATATTTGTACCTTTGTAACTATTACATAGCATTAAGCTCTTTAATGCACCTATCGTATCACTATTTTTAAAGACTCGAAAGTGTTATCACGTTGCACGGTATTATCATTCCACACGAAATCGAAAGTGCTGTCTATCAAGAATTGTAAAAGGAGGCATATTTCGCACTCCGCATGAAAATACAAAGCGAAAAAATAAAATAGTTTGCCGAGGAAAGTGTTCACCGTAGAAATAATGAGCAAAGGATGCGAATCAAGAATGGTCAAGGTAAAGGAAGGGGGTGGCACAGAAGAAGCAGAGCAGAATGGTAACAAGATTTAAGATTAACCTGAAGTAGAAACATCAAAAAATTTGAATTGGATTGTTCTATTAAGATATATTTTAATGCTCTTGTTGATTGAAATTTGTTAGTGTTAATCAATAAAATAAAATACTAGCACACGTATTATTGTAATGAATAGGTCAAATAATTTGGAAGGTTCGCTATCTTCTTCTGTATTTGCTCTTCAAAGAGTTAAATAGTTTAATAGCTGTTGTAATCTTGATTGAGTAGTGTCACAAACCATATTTCAGTTGCAACAAGAAGGTATCTAATAAGTTATTATATAATATTGACATTTGACACTTGAAAGTTTCTTAGATATATATATAGATGCTACAAATGTTATGTATATCGATCAACTCTATAGAACAAGGCACTCTGATCTGCTTTTTGCTTGCTAAATTAAACAAAGTGCGATATAACCTTCTAACATGCCAGTCTTCTTTCTCCTTGTCACGAATAAACTTAACTTGTCATCTTATTTTCACTGTGATAATAATAATAATAATAATAATAATAATAATATATCAACTATTTCCTCTTACATTTCGGGTTGTACAAGCGTTTTGTTGTCAATTCGTCGCTCTCTCTCTCTCTCTCTTCTTTATTTTTCTCTACCGTTTTTTTCCCGTTTCTATGATAATATTCCTTTTTGTAATAACTTTTTTTATAAGAGGGAAGGAGAAAGAGAAAAAAATTAAATTAAAGTGGGAAAAGAAAAAAAGACGAAAAAATTATTAAGAAAATAAAGAAATTTTAGATTTTTAAAACATTACATATATATATTTTATTATTAAAATTTTTAAAGTATAGACTTATTATACATCTTATAAGCTTGTTATAATAGAAGTTATTAATTAATTATCAGAAGGAATATACACTTTCGACTGTTTACTAAGGAAACAAGAAAATATTATTTATCTTTTTTTTATTTTTCTTATAAGGAATCATTTCAGGAAACACAACAAAATACTTTGTACATATAAGACATTTCCTACTATTTTTCTATTATTCTAAGTCAACTAACTGAATATAAAGAAACTATAATTATTTTCACCTATTAGATATTTTTTTTCATTCCAAAGTTTGTTTGTTTGTTGAACTGAGAAATATTATAATAAAGGATACAATAAACAATTTTTTTAGTACATATATCCAGAATTAAAACAGCATAATTATTAATATTATTAGACTTTAATAAAAGAAAGATATATCTATTTTATCCCCTTTTTCTACAATTTTGACGTGAATTATTTGAAATAAGAAACATAATTAAAGATCATATATATAATAATTAACCATGGAAACACAAACAATTGACGTGGATAACATCATCGATAGATTACTAGAAGTTCGTGGTTCTAAGCCAGGTCAACAAGTTGATTTAGAAGAACATGAAATTAGATATTTATGTTCAAAAGCAAGATCTATATTCATTAAACAACCTATTTTACTTGAACTAGAAGCTCCGATTAAAGTATGTTAATATTTTTTCTTTTTTTAACTTATTATTTTACTAATCCCATTCCAATTATACATGTACAAGAACTATTACAATTGAATATATATCATTAAATGATATTGCTCATCTGTATAATTTATTTTCAACCTTTATTTCTGTTGTTGCATTCTACCATTTTTTTGTTTTGTTTTTTTTACTCCTTTTTTTTCTCTCCTACTATAATGTTTATTATTAACACCCACATAATCAAAGGAATTTCAGTTTTTTTTTTTGTTTTTCGCTTTGTTGTTATTTTTTTGTTTTTCTGAGCCCTATTAATATTTCACTGTACATTCGCTTTGTTACATAGTGGATGGAAATTGATTTTGTATGGGGCACTGAATTATCAATGGAAGTAGGGTTCGAGAGAATGTATTAAAAGTGAACCGAAGAACAGAAAACTAAGTGCAATTTTGTATATGGAAAAATTAAATGGAATTAGAATATTAGTTTATTATTATTTTTAGAATCTTTTTTACTAACAGTTATTGGGATTATTTTCTTTGGTGATTTAATAATATGACACATATTATTGATTGGCAATTGATTTTATTTCTACTCGCTCCCTTTTTTTGTGACAGATTTGTGGTGATATTCATGGACAATATTATGATTTACTACGTTTATTTGAATATGGTGGTTTCCCACCTGAATCTAACTACTTATTCTTAGGTGATTATGTTGATCGTGGTAAACAATCATTAGAGACAATTTGTTTGTTATTAGCTTATAAGATTAAATATCCAGAAAATTTCTTTATCTTAAGAGGTAATCATGAATGTGCATCTATTAATAGAATATACGGTTTTTATGATGAATGTAAGAGACGTTATAATATTAAATTATGGAAAACTTTCACGGATTGTTTCAATTGTTTACCAATTGCTGCTATCATTGATGAAAAGATTTTCTGTATGCATGGTGGTTTATCTCCTGATCTAAATAGTATGGAACAAATTAGAAGAGTTATGAGACCAACTGATATTCCAGATGTTGGTTTACTATGTGATTTATTATGGTCGGATCCTGATAAAGATATTGTGGGTTGGAGTGAAAATGATAGAGGTGTTTCATTTACATTTGGTCCTGATGTAGTAAACAGATTTTTACAAAAACAAGATATGGAATTAATTTGTAGAGCTCATCAAGTCGTTGAAGATGGTTATGAATTTTTCAGTAAAAGACAATTAGTTACTTTATTTAGTGCTCCAAATTATTGTGGTGAATTCGATAATGCAGGTGCAATGATGAGTGTAGATGAAAGTTTATTATGTTCTTTCCAAATTTTAAAACCTGCTCAAAAGAGTTTACCAAGACAACAAGGTGGTAGAAAGAAGAAATAAGTAAATTAACAAGAAAAAGAAAGAAAGATAATGAATTTAAGTGAACTAGCAAGCAGACAAAGAAAACTAATAATAATCCAATTATTTCCTCTAGGATGGAAAAAAAAATAAAAGAGTTTCTAATTATTCTTCAAAAACAAAAACTAAAACACAAAATATACAGACAGACATATATTTAATTTATGATTTAATCACATTACATGCAATAAACAGAATTTTATTATTTTATTATATTTTCAGTATTTTTTCATATTAGTATAATTCTTAACAGCGGTAATTTCTCATTTAAATGAACTGTACTCTACTCTTCTTTTTAGACTCTCCTAATTCATTTATTTTAATTTCTCCCATTCCATTTCATTTGACCTTTTTTTGCATTAACAAACATATTATTATAATGAATACCTTAGAAAAAAGATGTGGAATTCAATCGACATACTATTACAAGAATATACTATTTTGAATTGCGTGTTTGAATTTTTGATGTCTTTTGTGACGTTCTTTCCGTACTAGTACATGTTTTCTTTGGAAACTGTGGATTCATTTAATCAATTTTTCCATCTATTCTTTTTTTGACAATTTTCCCAAACACTCACCTTTATATCTTTTTATATTATGTATACATATCCATTTCTGTATTTTTAGCTTAAAGTCTCGTTTTTATTTAACTTTATATTATGTATCTACTGATGCTACATAAGTGTGTAGTTTATAACGAGATATACTTAATTTAACACATAGTTGAATGAGTTATTATTGGAATTTTAAGATGTACCCTGGAATGTAGTGGTACTTAGAAAAATGCTAAGTGTAGGTAAATGAATGTATTACTTTGTCATATATAGTGACTATCCCAAATATGATAAAAAGGCGTTACATTAATTATTAACTTGAGATTGAACATTGGTGATACAAGATACTTCCTTTTCAACAAATGATATAATGTTTTGGTTATGGTGGTTGAATTTAATTCATGTTGCAGATCATGTATAGTCTCTTTTTTATAAAATGACAAAGAGTATATACCTCTGTCGTCACTTCCTATATTGAATGCACCATCAATAGAACCATAACGGTTATCATAAACATCAATCGTGTGGTTACTTACAGTTCGTATATGCTCTTATCCAATGCGAACATTAAAGATGATTTTGTGACATTGGTGATACTATTTAAACTACATTAAAATTTATTTACTTTCTATTGATACTTATACCAGCCTAATAATTGTGGTAGATATAAGTCCAAATCTTTCTCATTTTTACAAACCCACCAATATAAGTACCTTAATTATAATTTCGTAATACATTCAAACATAGATATTTTGGGATTTCAAAATTCTAATTTCAATTACCTATTTCATTACATTGTACAACAGCAGTTTTACAGGTGGAAATAATATACGATGATTGAGGTTTGGTAGATTGTGCCCATATAATCAAACTTCAGGCATGTTCTTGACATGTGTTAACAGATATAAAAGTGGTATTGTCTGTACAATACCGATGACAAATATTTTGATATATTTTACTTGTTACCCCTACCCGCTAACGAAGAAAGGAAGCTACACTGCCAAAAAAGAATTTTTATAGTTGCCTATTCCAGTGTTGTGCTTGGTGTAAGAGTTACATTTTGAATTTTCAATTAGTTTCAATTCGAGAATCTTTAAGAAATGTTTTAAAGTGTCACAATTTTGGTTTACTTACTATCAGGGCTGTGCCCACTATACTGCGCTCCTTAAAATAAGATACTTCTTGAACTGCTACACATTACTTTATATATATAAGAGGTTTTAATTAATGCAGATTCCTATTCAATTTTGTATAGCCTATATAGTTGACAGAATTTTGAAGTTAAATGATGCATAACAAGAAGATTTAAATAATCCCTTTTAAAGGAAATTCAATTTCTGGTGGAAAGGCTTTGACAAGCAGCCTAATTTTTAATCTTAAAATCATAGATATATTTATTAAAGGTTAATTCTACCTTCAACACATTTGCAAATTAATAATAGAATGCATGTTTACATACAACAATAGGTTTTCAAATTGTGAAATCAAAATCTAATATATATATTTTCCCTTCGTTTTACGTAAAAGTATTGAGAATGAATGAATTGGTTTATTATTATTCCCATGTTCATATTGGGGTCCTAACACTTGAAATACACCTTTCATTCTTATTTAGAGAGTTCGAGGTGACCTTATAAATCGTTTCAAGAGGTTGCTTATATTTGAATAATTCACTGTTTTGATTAAATTTTATACATAATCTGGATAACTACTAAATGAAGAATAATTGGAATGTTAATGATATGACAGAAATCAACAAACCCACTGTGTACCTAGTTGCAACATTTGGAGCTGGTTGAATATTAACAGAGGCACTGGTGGACGTCCCACCAGACTGTATTTGGACAATTGTGTAAGAGTCCCCATTTTGTCCCACCAATGTCATTATTGAATGACTCTCTTTAGGTATACCAGCGTTTTGATTTGTCTTAGAAGCCTCATTGTGATTGGTGATGGTAGTGCCAGATTCAACAATGTTATGATCACCGTCTGTATGAGTACTTACAATGTTAGTACTTAGTAAATTACCTTCTGTAACCTAGTTGATAACATTGGAGGTGGAACATTTTAGAGTTATTGTTCTAGTCAAACCAAATATATCTGTGTAAGTGGAAGTTAAAATAGAATCATCGTTATTGAATTCAGTGTTTTCTTTTGATTTTATGATTGAGGAACTTGGTTGTGTCGATGTAGTTGATGCAAAATCTGTAGATCTGCTTTCTGAGTGGTCTGTAGTGGATGAATTAGTAAACCCAATACTGACTGTACTAACAGAGCTTGCAACATCAGTTGAAATATCTAAATTTTTGGATAGACTGGTCTCTGATAACCCTGTAGTTGACGTGTCTTTGTCCTGACTTGACGAGTCTGACATACCGGAAATATCATTCTCAGAAGAGGTTACAATATTTGAAAGAGATGTCTTCCCTTCTGAAGATTCAACAGAATCCGATGACACTAGAGTAGACGAAATCTCAGAAGAGGTTCGAGAGGTTTGTACTGATGATAATTCCTCAGAACTTGATGACGGAGGTGCAGATGAATTGTATGGTGATTCTTCTGAAGATGAAGAACTACTAGAGAAAGTGTCTGAGGAGTACTCAGACAATGAAGATGAGGAAGTAAGTATCTCAGAAGAACTTTCAATAGTTGATGAGCTTGATGAAATTGCCGCAGGCGTTAATATATAATAAATTGTTTCAACCTCAGTGTAAGGTATACCGCCAATTGGTACACCTGTTCCTTCATTGGAGACTATATCGGTAGAGTATGTTGTTGCGTATGTACCAGTCCATTCTGATAGAATTGAAGATGTTGAATTCCCTACTCCACATTCAAACCCATCATAAGATAAATATATGTAACCTGTAAAATCAGTGACAACTTGTCCTGAGGGTAAAGTCATAGATGTAAACATATATGGGTTACCGTTGTCAGTTAAATAGGTCATAAATACCGCTAATCAACACCTTCTTCTAGGTGAACTGTCATTGAATTAGCTTGATGCATTGGATCATCTGGAATGTAATAGAAACGGGATGTTCTATTCAACCATCCTATCAAATCCATATCTCCACAACAGTACATATCTCTATTGTTAAAAATGTAGATGGCAGCAGCTTGGTTTACCTGATCGATTGTGAATATATACTCCCCTGTTTCTTTGGGTACAAGAACATACTCATAGGCCAAGGCAAAGTTCGTTTGGTTAATATCAATATTTTTCGAATAACCGTTTTCGAAATCTGGAAGACCATTTTCATTTAGAGTAAAATTAAAGTTGAATATTTCAGTAGTTGAACCGAAACGAAAATCAGCAGATACACCATCAATCGAATACTTGTCTAATTCATTGACGATTTCTTGGACATTGTTAACTGATTCTATATTTGAAAAGATAGCGTAAGTAAAACCTGGATCACCAAAAGCAATTGGGATACTCATTGCAGATAATGCAAAAGTTAATCTCGTAAGGGATAAAAAAATGGTGAACAAAATACTTAGCAACATATTAAATTTAAATTTGTTTCGTTACTGTTGCTAATCTAATACAACTAAAAAAAGAAAGTAGTAGATGTTAGCACCTTCAATTACTATTCCTAAATAATAAATAATTCATTCTCGATATATTATTATATATAAGAGAAAACAAAACCTTTTCCAGCATCAAGAACCTTTCAATGACTCCCTGTGTGCAAACAACCAGGTTAATAGTTCTCAGTCAACTGATTCAAGAAACCGAGAAGAGGGTCTACAAGTCATTTCCATTTTAGGAAACTGCACACTATTTCCGTAACAAATTCATCTATTGTTAAGAACAAGGGAGACAAATCCTTCCTAATTAGGATCATGGCTAAACAATACGGAATGTGCATACTGCAGCATATTGTCTGCAATAAAGGGGATCTGCAACTGCATTTTTTCTTTGATTTTTTTAGAATTGTTTATGTCTGCGGGCCTTTTTACTGGATAATTAAGCATCGGAGAGAACTTTGCTGGTGCCTCCCTATGAACCTAACAAATAGCCGCACAACAGAGTTAAAGAAGATTTGTGAGTCCGAAAATCTGGAATCGGTTAGAAAATGATTTTCGTTTTCTTAATAATAACCAAAAAGGGTAATATCATTTCTGGGAGTATTTGTAAATCTCTGTTATTGTCATTATCGATCGAAGGACGCTTTGTTTGTAATAACTACGTACTCCCCATAGAATTATTTTTTTAGCTGTATTATTTACATTGTAAAGAATATTATAATTCATAATTGCTGAACGCTTTAGAAATAAAAGTACATATTAAACTTGAGAAGTGTATTTATAACATGTCTCGAATTTTCATGGATTGTTAGACAATTTATTTTGACGATTATCTCTAACAATTAAAAGACAGTTAAAAAGTACGGACTGTGTTAAATCTTGAGGACCCATATTTAGGTTATTAGCCTAAAAGAAAGAAGAAAGGTCCAGAAGAAAAAGATACAAAATAATGATCATAAAATTAACAGGAATGCTGGAACACGGTAAAGGCGGTTTAGAAAGTGGTTTATAATAAAATATATAGTTGAATCACTTGATACCTTACAGAAGAATCTTTCGGCATATTTATTATTTCATTATAAAGAACGTAGTAATTATTGCTATAATGCTGTCTCCATTTAATTACTATTTACCTTTACTTTACTTGTGTGGAAACTAAAGCATCAAAAATATATGTAGGAAACGTACCAGAGTTCTTTTAATATCAAGATGAGAAGAATAAATTGACTAGAATTCAAATATCAAACAAAATTTCAAATGTAAATATAACATATCGTAACTTGAAAAAAATGAGCGACAGCTTGAGAGGTCTAAATTAGCTATTCAGTGAATGTTTTGTATTAGGCTATCAATTAGTATAGAAACACTGAATATAGGATGTTGTTAGGTGTTATATGTTGATGTTGTTTACCTTAACAACGAATGTATCAATGTCTATTTATAAAAGTAAGATAAAGATTCAGAACCAAATAATACAGAATCCGGGAGAACGTTGTATTGGTTTGATATATATTGTTTTAGAATTATAAATATATTTATATTTAAATAATAAATGGAAAATACCAGAGGTTATTATAAATGTAAATGTGATCAAATTATATATATATATATATATCTGTATTGAATGAAAACAATGCAATGTATACTTCAAATTTATGATCAGTTTCACTGTCTGCACTCTACGTAATATTTTCTTAAAATTGTTACGTAGAGCAATAACAGCTAAATTTACATTAATAATAACTACTTAAAGGAACAAGTTCAATAGTCTTATAAAAAGAGTGATTCCAATTAATAATACTCTGGTGTTATTGCTCCCAGTTGACATTTGGACAGAAACAAATAATGTTGGATTATGTTGGGTATCAGCGTTCACTATTAAATATTATATGCTGATGTTAAAGGTTTACCACTCGAGGAAATGATCTACAATATACAGAATATATTATAGCTATAAATTATGGTCTACCTGTGCTTTCTTCGTATATATTATGTCGAATTCAGACAAAGTAATAAAACAGGAAAATATAATTTTGAAATTATCGCAAATCTGAGATATTTGGGAATGATAATTGGTATGTTAAATATTGTACTAGAAGATTATGTGATTGTGTGACCTGCGGTGGCAGTACTACGCCTCCTTGTCTTTCACAAGGACAATATATGGAGAAGTGAATTATGTAACTTTGTACAAAACAGATATTACACTTCCTCTATAAACTGTAATTTTTCACTGAAATATTCAAATTGTAAAGAATATTAATATGTGTAGTAATAAGTATATTTCCAACAAGTATGTTGCAAAGTATATCATGAGTCTTTGGGTTTATAAATGCATACTAAAAGCACATACTGATTCGGCCCTCATAGGAGGATCGAATACTGCAATATTGCACAGGATGCGACCCAGAGTTCGGTTACTTACATGTTATATAACTAATCCAAGTAGAAAACGAGTATTCTTAGTTTGTTCTGGTCCCTTCTGTTCCACTGGTAATTTCAACATAAATGATATAAAGGGAACATTGTCAAACAATATATACATTTTATAAACTGTTATTTATATAAAAAGAAGGAGTTGTGCAAATTACCAGAGGGACAAAAAGGGTCAGAACTAACTTAGAGTTAGGGTTTGTAATGGGGTAGTTATTAGAAATATGTAGTACCAGATTATGGGTGTTATCCTGTGCAACATTGTAGTATTCAGTCCCCCTACAAGGGTTATATCGATATGTGCTTATAATATGGACATAGAAACTAGAACCCCATAATGGACTTTGCAACTGTTGGCGCAGGTTTAGCAGAGAGAAATTTCCCAGTGTTGAATTTCTTTCACTAGAAGACACATCTTATAAATATCAATTAATATGAAATATCGTTTAGTTCTTTTTCTATAAGGTACAAAGTACATAAAAAGATATTAAATAGTATACATATGTCATCGATATCTTTTATATAAGTTTTACAATTTCTCGATGACATTGAATCTTTCTTTAGGGAAACTTTTCTGTCCGCACTATGTGTTTAAGCGGACAATATTTCCCATTCAGATAATGCCATCTAAATAGGGAAATTATAAGTTATATGGATTATTAACTTAGCGTCTTTGTATGTTTGAGGCGTTGACCAATCCTCGATTGCTAAAATTTTCTCTTTGTCTGGGGTATTGATTGCCTTTTGCACTTAATTCGTGTCCGAGGAATTGGATTTTCGGTAAGTAAAATTCGCATTTGCTTTTTTTAGCGTACAGTTGGTGTTTTCTGAGAACATTAATAATTGTAGATACATGTTCTGAATGTTCCTTTTCATTTTTCGAATAGATTAAGATGTCATCTAGATAAACAACACAGATTTTGTTAATGTAATCTCTAAGAACATAATTCATCAGTCTTTGAAACGTGGCTGGTGCGTTGGTTAAACCGAATGGCATAACACGCCATGAATATTGTCCTCTGTGAGTTGTGAATGCGGTTTTATATTGGGCTTCGTCAGCGATGGCGACTTGGTGGTAACCGGAGATCAAGTCTAGTTTAGAAAATATCGTGGCTCCTGAAAGTTGATCCAGTACGTCCTCAATTAACGGTTGTGGAAACTTGGATTTGATTGTAATGTCGTTGAGTCCCCTATAGTCAACACACAAGCGCTTAGTACCATGTTTTTTCTGAACAAATATAACCGGTTCAGCATATGGTAATTCTGATGGGATAACTTTTCCCGATGCAATTAATTCAGAGAGTTGTTTGTCCAGTTCATCTCTGTCACTAGCTGAAAGTCGGTATGCTCGTTTTGCAACCGGTGCAGCACCTTCTACCAGATCTATATGATGCTGGACAGTAGGTGTCGCTAGCGGTTCTGTTGAGTTACCTTGTGGTATTTCGTCGACTACGACATCATCGAATTGTTGTAAGATTTCGTGTGACGGTGTCTCGGAATTCTCCTGATCTGTCTTCCTAAACCAGCATAAATGTACTTGATTGTCTGGGTTCTTCAGATCTGCAAGTATCTGTCGGCGACCGACCATTGTGATCGATTTGGAAGATGACATTGGAGGTGAAATTAGTCTGCTTAAGATTTCTGGATGTTGTTTGAAAAAACCTATACCGAATACAACTGGCTGTGGGAGAGGTGAATCAATATTCAGAAATATTTCTTCATATAGGTCTTTGTTATGTTTAAATTTTAGTTTAACATAGTGTTGTATTAGACCGGAGGTGTTTAATGCACCCTTAACAACGGATTGTTCTGGTAAACGTTGTTTCACCTGTCCCATACCTTGGATAAAACGTTGTTCGATAATATTATGTGATGCTCCAGTATCTGCACGTGCTAACGTACTTTTATTGTTACGTTTGTTAATTTGTATTGTAATGGTCAAGAGCTCGTTGTCTTGTGCCAAGTGATGTAAATATAAATAATAAGAATAAAAGTTAGTTAATTTAGAATTGTTATTATAAACTGGTGAAGTAAAAATATAAAAGAAAGTTGAAGATTATGGCGCTATTAGTTTTTTGTACTATTTAGCTGATCTCTGAAGGTGTTTGAAGTAGCCCTTGGAATCCTTGGTTTACCGGCTTGCTTACATCTGCATTCATTCCCCATGTGTCCTGCATAACCGCAGTAATTACACATAGTCTTACGTTTAGAGTTTGACTTTAAACCGTTGTTAGAATTGAACTTGCTTCTTTTGAAATCCGAAAACTTCCGGTTGTTGTTACCGATTTCTAGTTCAGTCATTTTTCTTCAGGTTAAAGCCATTGTTTCGTCTAATGTCTGGACTTTTTGCGCAAGCAGATACTTTCTGATAACTGGAGATAAAGAATGGATGTAGATATGTAAAATCAAATCGTTAATGGTCATTCTTTCCAGTAAATATCTGTATTATAAGAATTTAGTAATACCAACTTCCTTATTATGTAAATTAATTTGTAAATCTAATAATTTCCGGATATTTTCCTGGTAGAACGATTAGTCTCCGTATTGTTCTCTGCAAGAAGTGAAAGCCTCTTTAGGAGTTGGTGTCTTACCGTGCAACTTACGGTAGTTGGTTAGGTAACTATCAAACCACAAAGCATATTGACCCTTCATTACCGTTAAGATACATTCTGTAGAAGTTTCCTTATTATGACCATATTGATTAAGTCTTCTTTGAACCATAGCTTCCCAAGCTTCATAGTTCTGGTGGGGTTGAATTATCGTTGCCTAAAATAATAGGAGTGCTAGCCTTAAAGTCTTTTAGAGCTTTGCTGTCGAGTTTTGGTTCAACTGACATGTTTGATAAGTTGAGTGTTTAAATTAAATAAAGTTGTAAATCGAAAGAAAACGGCGCTACCATGTAACGGCTCTGGTGTTTTGTAGTGATAAATATTTATGATTTCGAATTTAACTATTCACGACAGTCGTTCTTGAGTTGCTCTGTTGAACGATCATGTGTTTGACTAATTTCTTTTATCAATTAAGAGAGCCAACAAGAGACGTTGTCTGTAATAGATAATCCTTGTATGAAGTAGATCCAGTTGCTAATAGAGTTATGCTGTATTTGAGATATAATAAGTTTAGATTCTTAATTGGAAAGATGTCTGAAGTTATTGTACTTAATTCCTAGTTAATCTTAGTTGATTCTTAGTTGATTCTTAGTTGATTCTTTCTTCTAAAAGGTAAAATGAATTAATCGAACTTAATCGATACTGATTTTTCTATGAGTGTCAAGAGAATCTCTTATCCATGAGACTTCTCGATCTCTCGATGTGCATAAGGAAATACATTCGGTACGTGTTCTTGTCGACAACTATTTGTGATCTTTGTTGCCCTGTCTGCTATACTGGTATGTGCAGGTTGTGCAACTCATCAACTGATGCCAGAACAATGGATTCCGATTTGTTGGGTGTTCTCATTGTTTGTTGAGTCATAGAAGTTATCAACGTGGTTTCCTAAAATGTGCGCTGGACTGTCACATATCCTGTCTGACAGTTAGTGGAGTGTCTACGACTGTTTCTAGGCTATGTACTTCTAAGGTTCCCATTGGAGAAGGATGCCTGTTATTAATGTAGAGTAAAGTATCATGCTAAACTATATATAGTTAGTTGATCTTATTAACGTCATAATTCTCATGGAGATGCTATATTGATTGAGAAGTTGTGATATGAAGTAATTGTGACAGCCAATGTCCATTTTTTTGATTTCCTTAAAAGGACGTACTGATTGCACGAAAATTGTTGTAATGTGGATTCGCCAGTCTTTAACCAAAACTAGATGTACAACCAATTGTTTAATTATTTTTATTTATCTTCTTCTATATAAAATATATAAAAATATTTTTATTTAAGAAGATTATATTTCCAAAACATCGGAAATATCATTCCTTTATATATGTTTAGAAAACTATTTCATTTACCAAAGTTTCATTCTACAATTAGATAAGAACCAGTTTGTATTTGTGGTTTATTCCTAAAATAGCAAAGAGCAACTTTATGAAACATTTCAGCTTGATATTTGACTAAACCTCAAACAGATTTAAAGTGTATTGATCAGAAGCTTATGTTCAGCCGCATGGTTTGATAGGTCTATCGCCATGTACGGATGCAACCGAGATCATCGACATGATACAAGAAAATAGATAAGGTAGATTACATAAAAGAGAATACTCGAGAATACCACGTAAACTATATAACCTTTATATAAGAAGATATACGGAAATATACATAAAATATGCTAATATAAAGAGTAATTAACGTTAATAACATACGTTTAGACGAACAGAAAGAACATCATATCTTTGTAGTCTCAACACCATTAAATTAAGTACTTATTATAAAGAATATTCTAGCAAAACAATACAAAAGTCACGTGCTTGAGATGACAATAAACACAGTTTCAGTTACAACAAAAATTGTTATAACTGAAATGGTATTTATTGTCATCTCAATCACGTGACTTAAATAATTTGATAGTCAACATTTAAGAAATTGATCGTCAACACATTTAAGAATTTGATAGTCAACACACTTAAGAATTTGATAGTCAACAATATCAGATAATATTTGATTGTTACTTGGTATCCAAACGTATATAAAGGAACGATATTTCTAATGTTTTAGAAATATAACTCTCTAAAATAGTTTTATAGTTTTTATATATTTTATATATATAGAAAACAAGTAATAATAATATAATAAGTTGTACATCTAGTTTTGGAGAAAAGACTAGTGAAATCGTACTACAACACAACAATTTGTAAAAAAGCTTTTGTAGCTCAGTCGGAAGAGCGTCAGTCTCATAATCTGAAGGTCGAGAGTTCGAACCTCCCCAAGAGCATTATTTTTGCTGCTCTGAAAAGGATCTCTTTTTATTTGAATTAATACCATATTCCACAGCTTCTAAAGTGTTTAAATAATTTTTTTTTGAAACTATAAAGGTCATGAATAATGGTTATTATCTTATTTTTTATTTTCCATGCCTGTATATTAATTTATATTGATGTTTTAAGGTTAGTAAACCTGTTCGGTAGATGACAGGGTTCTACTTTTCACAGAAAATGATTATGATAAAAAAAGAAAAGCATATTCATATATGTATGTACTTGTTTTTGAGTATATTAGTGATATTTATTGAATCTTGTTTGTACAAAGTGATGTTGTTATTTACATGTATATTGATAATAAATAGTTTCAAAAAGAACGGTTAGAAAATATCTGCGATGTGATCTGATTTATTATTGTAAAACTTCTCAACGGGAAATACGTATGCATATATGAACCATACTTCGGATCTCGATTGGCTTTCATTATTACACAGTTCCTGTTTCTGTCTATTCTGGTTGTTTTTAGAAGAATAGATTTGGTATATTTTAATCAGAAAAAAAAAGAAGATTCTTGAAGCTAGAATATCAATTTATTCTGCATAATACTTCTCCGCCTAATTTTTTAAACACAGCATCATTGATATCCATAATTTCATCCTCATGGCGTACTAGAATTAATTCACCAGGTTGCAAAGGTTTAATATTTCTTACAATAGTCCCCGAACAAATCTTCTTTAAATCATCATTATTTAAAATAATTCTTACACTTGGTTTCGATATGAGTTGCAATTTGTTCAAAATTGGTTTATTTTCCCTATATTTCAAACCAACCCATAATCTTCTAGTTGAGATATTATCTGGTGTGACTTCCACGTAATTTTCATCTGGTCCCTTCGTGGAACCCTTCTGTAGTGATGAGATAAAACCTTGCTTGTACAGATTATAAGCAAATTGCAATTGTAATTTAGTGTATGGAATAGACGTTAACGATAATCTAACTCTCGTACAATTTTGTAAATGCGCACATGTATGTGCAAGTTTAACCAAGGACATTGTTGTTGTAGCTTCTTGAATTGCACTGGTAACAAGGAAGGATTCAGAGGTATTCCAGACTAGCTTTTCTCCTGACTTTTTGCTGATTCTTCAAACTTCTTGTGGTCACCTAAAATAAAACGCTTTCCAATAAGTAATCTCTATCCAGACTTTCACTCCTCTTCCGTATCGAAGTTGTCACGATCATTTGGATTGCTTCTATTTCATTTTATCCTTTTCCCAAAGTTGCACCAAAACGGAGCGAACACCGAGAGAGCATCAACAAATTATTTGCAAGAGACGCTCTAAGAAAAAAGTAACGCTGATGAAACAAAATTAATTACAACAAGTACACTATTTAATGCTAAGGGGAGGAAACAGATTTTGTTTTATGCTTAAGAGACAGGATATCTCATATTAATAACATATATTCTTGGTTCATATAGAGATTATTCTTAACAGTTGAAATAAGATAGCTCTCAAATGATTAGAACAATTGGAAGACACTCAATTAAGGGACTATGTCAAAGGTCGTCCTTCCCAGTAAGAAGCACGATAACTCCGGCAAGACTTAACCTATCTTTTAACATGAAAATGAATTTGACTTCTAATATTAGTTATGTTACCAGAGGATATGCCTCTACAGCAAAGAGGGGCAATAGTACGCAGGAAGAATTACCAAGTTTTAAGAAATTAATCTTAATTGGGTTAGCAGGTACTGCCGTATTTGTTCTAGCGGTACGATCATTAGATCAAAATAAACCAAAGACCTCGTACTCTGAAGAGGAATATCAACAAGTGTTGAATGGTTTGAAAAGAAAGGTCGCTATTTTCCAACCAGGTGAAATAGATATGCAATTGACTACATTACCAGATATCAAAGCAGCTGAAAAAAGATTATCAAAACAGGAAATTCAATCTACAATCTTCATCGATCCAAAGGATATAGTAGACAATCATAAAAATACACCAGATGATAAATACAAAGCTTTGTTAGAAAATATTTATAAGGTATATGCTAACGATTACTATTATCATTTACCTCAAGGTTTATTAGTTGCTCTGATGTTAGATTATGTCAAGGAAAATGTGCATAAGGACGATAAAGTAGTCATTGTTGATTTTCCAAAGACAATCAAGGATGCATCTAATTTTGAAAGTGAAATTGCTGTAATATCAAAAATTTATATTCCAAAGGATGAATCTGAAGATCCCGTTTGTAAATATTTCGAAACCGTTAATAAAGTAACGCTGGTATAGATGAAGAACGTACGATGGAGAACATCGAAAAGGTAAATGAGTTATATGATTGGCTTATGATTAGTTGATCTATCATAGTTCTACTCTTTATTCTGTAAATAGATACGTGAATACATATATAAACAAATAATAATAAAATAATGTTACAATGACTCTTAAACGAATATTTCGAAATATTAAATTGATAATAGGTAATAACGCATCCAGTTTTGAAGAATAATACCCTTTAATCTGAAATGGGCATATCATTCCTCGACCGTTGAGACAGAAAAAAATCATATGTAAACTTTTTAAGAAGACAAACAATTATTTTCTATGCACAAAAATAAAGGTTATGATTGATCTCACACTTATAGAAGTTAATTACGAAGTTCAAAATGTCTCATAGTCGTTATATCAAACCTGAAATAATCAAATATATACCAAAGAATTCGGATCCACTGCCAATTGATACACACATATATGCGTTTGACCTGGATCATACACTAATCCAACCGAAGAACCCCAAAGCAATATTTGCTAAGGGTCCTAATGATTGGAAATTTATGGAGTTCAAGGAAAATGAACCAACTTTAAATACGTTAGTCAAAGTTTGTCAGGATGATCCATTAGCTCAAGTTGTAATTTTCACAAATCAAGGTGGTGTAATAACAGTACCTTCGACATCGAAAAGTTGCAGTAATTTCACCCAAAAGGTCGAAAACATATTTAAATATATAGCAACTCAACCAAATGGGGACTTACTATTGAAAAAGTTGTGGTTATATTCGTCTACTATGAAACCAGCAGCATTGTTCCCTAAGAAGAAGAAGAACCATAATAAGAAAAACTCAATTAGTAAACAGTTAACATTATCCTTCCTTAAAACCGAAAAATCTAGCGATAATGAGAATGGAAATACTGTTAGCCCTAGTGGGGATTTGGAATCATTATTCAGTTCTATGAGAAAACCGTGTATAGGGATGGCAGAGCAGTTTATTAAGGATATATGCGAAAGGAGTGATGTTCTTACAAAAGACAATATCAACTGGATATATTACTGTGGTGATGCAGCAGGCCGTAAAATTGATTTTAGCGACTCTGATAAACAGTTCGCTGAGAAATTGGGAATAAACTTCAAAATTCCAGAAGATATATTTAAGGATTAACCGTTAAAGTCATCTATCATTAAAAATGTTTATATACATGTATATATGGTCCAGACGTGCGAAGCAATATATATATAACTTCAATTGTCTAATTGTAGTTGTATAGATTCTACGTCATTTTGCAGTTCCTCTAGTTTCTTCTGAGCATTCCAATACGTTCCAAAGATCATGGCTGCTGTCAAAATGGACCCTAACACACAGATGTCAAATATTGTATTGAATGTGTGTTTATAACATTTCGTCCCTAGTTTACAGGTACTATCGTCAGTATTACTATGTGTTGAAAGATCATGAGCCAAGATACTAGTGAAAAGTTTTACCGTGAAGACACCGCCTGTAGTGCATATACTCCATATTGTACTGAAACCTTCGGTACCAAAAGTATCTGCAATAATAGACGGAAAGGTTCCAAATATAATACCGAATGCATATCCAAAAAATGTAGTACAAAATGAAATATTTCTAATTGCTGGTATGTTATTATTATTTATAGAGTCTTCTGTCGCTAGAGGAGTCGTTATGGTGATAAAATGTGATGCGATTAAAACAAGGAAACTCGCCGAAAATATATTCCAAAGTCTTTGAAATCCCAATCTTCTTACTAATACGTCTGAAATTGGGCCTGAAGTTAATCTACCACAAAATGAAAAAATGGCAAAGAGGGATATTTGAAACGCCTGTAATTTTGATTTGTCTAAGTTATATTCAGATAATGGGGGTGTATTGACTTGAACTTGAATAAGAAACCCTACAGAATAGATATACATTTGACCGATACCCATCTGTATCGCTAATATGACATAGTAAACTAGATACCTTGGATCTGTAATATTTTGAATAACTTTATTATCTTGGAGTCTTATGATCAGAGTAGTAGGTTCATTGATACGCCATCTGGGACTCCTTAAGTCGGACTGGTTACTTGGGGTTTCTAATAAATCATCATTTGTATTAATATTGCCTAAATTGGTTTGTCTTGCACCAAACGATGTTGAATTACGTTGCGATACGTTGTTCTCCTCAGAGCCTTCTCTTTGAGATAAAGAAATCTCTGGGCTTCCCTGGAAATTGTTTCCAACGTTCCCCTCCTGTTGCCAATCGCCGTGGTTTACATCACTTCTAGACCGATTGTGACCATTTATATGATCATTTTTTAATCTGTCATATTCTTGTGGTGTTTGGTCTACAGAAGTACTGCTTTCTAAAGGTGTTCCGTTGGGATAAATGTCATTAAAGCGCCTACTGTTTCTTTCAGTATCATTGAATGAATTATTTGTAATATTTTCTTCATCAGACGGGTCATTAAGAACTTTAAGTGTGAATATTCCTACGAGTATCATGGCTGTGCATGTTATTTGAAGGAATCTAAATACTCCTAACATATTGTCTCCGTATAATTTGGCACAAAGGGTAGAAAATATCATCCCAGATAATGCATACATGGCAATCGGAAATGCAGTCGCAGTACCTCTATGTTTTGGAAAGTTTGTTGTACATACTTTAACACCTGCAAAAAATCCTGAGATTGAACCAAAACCAGCAAATATTAATGCAAGACTAACCAGGAATACGTTTGATACCGAGTTATGATAACAGAAATGCAAAATCCCATATGCAAGACAGGTAGTAATCGCACCAACCAAACAGGATATAGCAGGATTGTAATCTATAATCATGCCTGCGAACATCGCAAGTAGAGAACTTCCGATATTTAAAGAAAATGATATTGAACTACTTTTTGATATTGGAATGTTACATTGCTCTAGTAGTCTAGGTGCATAATATGAATATATGTAAGGAGTACCAGCACCTAATGACACAATATTACTCCCGATAAAAGATTTAATTAACGCATATTTACCATATTTGGAGTTAATCATGCCGATATATTTGGAGACGATGCGATTAACAACAGGGCAGTGATTTAACAAATATTACTCTATATTCACTTTTAACCTCTATTCCTAAAGTTTAAAAATATAGAGACTTCTACTCTCTAAATTCAAACTTGTATAATCGTAGAAAATTGTGTTCTTTCTTCAATTGTTGCCATAAGATGACTTATCACTTGTTTTAAAGTTGATTAGAGGGGTCTTCAAATGAAGTTGATAAGGAACTTCGGAAAATCGTGTCATTTTTATATTATATTTACTTTTCCTAATAGTTCGGAAGGTCACCGCGAAAGGTTAATCTCAAAATTTCATAACTAATTATAAAATAATAAAAAAAAAAAGAAAATAGCAACAAAGTCTACAATCGTTCAAACAATTTTAATCCTTCATCATCCGATAAGTTCTTAATTATCCAGATTTTCAAGTGTATCAAAATAGCCCTACAAACATACATTAATTGGAAACCAGATATAGTTATGAGATTTGAAGTCACTGAATTAAGATAGAACATTCGAATAAAATCCTAGTGAAATCATTTTAAGATGTTGTATGACGAGGAAATAAACGATATTCTGAGAGAAGCATATGTGGGGAAACCTGACATAATGAGCGGTAAGCTACATCTCCTAATACAGAAAACGAGGGGATCTAAGGATCCTGTATTGTTGAAAAAAATTATAAGACTAAATGATAAGGTCAAAAACATTACCGATAGAGAAAGAATCGAATGGCTGATGTCTAATGCACACAATAAATTTTATCCACCATTAAGCATTGATGATGCTACTGATGTCCCTTGGAACGAACCAGATAAAGAAGTTCTAAAAAATGGTCAGTCTGAGAGGTTAAATAAAGCATATCCAAATAGCAGTTCCTTAGAAGACTTCTGTACTTCTTATACTGCTATGATACCTCATTTGGAAGGATATGTACCTATTGAACAAAACGAAAATATTGGAGATTGCTCTTTAGTTGCATCTATTATAAATATAAAAAAGGCCAAGCTTCCAATGCCGCCGGTAACCCGAATAAGTAAAGATCTGTATCAAGTTACATTATATTTCAACGGATCACAAAACCGATTAGTAGTCGTGAACAGCTCTCGTATACCTACTAATTCCCATGGAACAAGACTCTTAACATTACGAAGTAGTGACCTTCAAGATAAAATTATAGAGATTGCATGTTTGGACTCACTAGTTGGTTCATACGATACTTTAGGGTCAAATGTTGTCATAAATACTTATATGTTTACCTGTTTCATTCCTGAGATTATACCTGTAGAAATTATGACTTTTGAAAGATTTTACAAATATTTTAAATGTCAAATATGTTTAATGGCGATTGGTACGTCGGAGATATGTAAGAACCAAGGTAATCAAAGTAAGCTATTATCTTTTCATGATTACGTAATAATTGATATTGAAGAAGAGACTAGGTTAATAACTTTACAAGATCCGTTGAATTCAAATTTACCCCTACAATTTATATTTGATGATCAGTTCAAGAAAATATTCTACCAATTATATATTAACTGGATGCCATGTAAACTATTCAAATCAGAAAAGAAATTAACTTTTAAATACGATTCGGATGAATGTAATAAACTGGACAGTATATATGGTAAACCTGTATTCAAAGTTGATAATAAAACATCAAAGACACAAACTGTATGGCTACTGTTAGAGACGCATATAGTGTCACATAACAAAGGCAAGTTTGCTTATATACAAACAATCCCGCACGGTAACTTTTTTTCGAAACCATTCCCACCTAAAAATTCTGCAGTTGATATTTGTCTACAATTATTAAAGACCGATATTCCATCTAATTCATCTGAGGAATTTTTTGTTTATTCTCAGCATTCTGCCTTTTTCACATTACATGCATACTCAATTTCACCTGAAATTCAACTGACTAAATATAAAGTTCAAAATTCAATTGAAAAATTTAATTTTAATTGGGGAACCGTACAAGGCACACAAAGCGGAGATACAGATTATTTGATTGGAGGAAGGCATTTTTACTTGAATCCTACTTTTATTCTTGAGATCCAATCTGATATTGACGAAGAAACACTATTCTCATTGCAGACGCATTCACCAATATCAAATGAACTTTTGAATGTCCAACTGTATAATCTGAACGATGCAAATTTAACAAACCCTATCTTATCGACTTCAGAGTACTCAAGCAACGTATTTTCCATATTTGATACCCCGCTGAGAACAAACAACAAATATAAATTGATACTTTCCCGATACGGCAAAACTGCTCGTGATGGAACGTACACAATATTAATGAAAACGAGACAGAAAAGTAGTAACTGTCATATTGATATCCAAAGAATATATAGTGAATTTGGTGGATTAGCATATCACTCTAAAACAACAGTATCTATCGCACCGAACACGACTAGATTCAAATTATTCCTGAACAATAGTGAGAGAACTAATGAGCTTTATGTGAGATTAAGACCAGTGGAAAATAATGGTAAAGCGACCAGATGCAATGTATTTGATGAGGAATCTCATGATTGTCTATATTATGATGAAAAGTTTTATAAAGGGACATTTGTGGCCCCTCATATTCAAGTGAAATCAGATTGCAATTCAATTGCATTATTGATTGAATTGGAAGAAGTTGTTAATAGAGAATTAAAATACGACGTATTCATTGGATCCAAATGGAGAATCGCCATCGATGATCGGTTTTAATGGATTAGTATTTGTTATAACGCATAAATTCTTTATTTTTTAGATATATGTATATTGTAAATATTAGTACATAATAATAAGTTACTTCAATTTATAAATTTCCCCATCCAAATAACCAATTATTAACAGAATGCAAAAGACCGCTATTTTGTTTTGAAGTGTCATTTACGTTTATTGGATTTTCTTGTTGACGCATCTTATTTTCTAAACTTTGAATGAAATTATGATTATTTGTATCCGTATTATGAACAAACAACGATTTACCATCATTAACTGTTAATTTATGATTTGGTAAGAAAACGTTTTTTGGCATTACTGGATTGTTTTCCTTATTTGCAGTTTGGAAATTTGTTCCGTCTTTTAGAGAAGCAGTGAACATTGAGTCGTCGTTCATTGTGTTTGTACCAATTGGTGTAGTGATATTAATAACATCATTATCCAAATTTTGCAATGGTGACATTGTACCACTTAGATTAATATCATTCTCTCCGATATTGTCGTATTTATCGATTTTACAAGATGCTAATTTTTCAACAGCTTTTCTACTATATGGAACACAACCGATCAAAGTACCACTAAATACAGATCCGTTCTCTTGTAATGCACGGACTGCAGATTGACGAGAATCGTAAGTTATTTTAACCCAACCATCACCTGTGAAAATTGGATATTTTCTTTCGTCATTTGAATTAATATTATTTTGACCATTTTTATTCTTTAAGGTGAATTTATTGATACCCGATGGGCTTCTTAATACTTGAAAATCTTCTAAGATTGAACCGAAATTAGAGAAATGCGTTATGATTAAATTGGAAATAGATTCTGGGTAGCCAAATACAATAATCGCAGTTTCTTCTTGTTGTGATACCGAGGTGGTAGTAGTAGTAGTAGGAGCAGTGGTAGTTGTGTCAGTTGTAGCCTTCTTATCCTTGTTATTTATCGAACCTATAAAATCAGATAAGATGTTCTTGGTACCATTAGTTTTATTACTATCCTTTAATGATACTGAATCATTAGCAGAATTAACTTTAGTATCCTGAGGGGTTCTGTCGAACGCGTTGGCATTCTTAAATAAGTTCGGTACTGATTTTGAATTTTCATTCCTTGGAGTTCCCATATTACTCATCAGTAAACTTTGATTATTCATTGCGATATGACTATTATTATTATTGTTGTTGTTATCTTGATTATGACCAGCACCAAATGGATCCTCGTTATCCCAATCATGAATCGAAGTCATTGGTGGTGCCTCGTTAGAATCTCCCAAGATATTATCTGAATTTAAATTTTGTAAATTTGAATTGTTGAAAATAGGTTTATTCTTCCTTGAACCAAATGACATTGTATCAAAACCTGATCTATTAGATAAATTAGTAGCAGATTGAGAATGCGTTAAATCATTTGATGAATTTTGTGTTCTAATGGTACGTTTCACGATCGTTTGTGGGATTGCTCTCTTTGTTGGATTGTTAAACCATTGAGGTTCTTTCTGTCCATTGATCAATCCATTTGTACCGCCATTTGAATTTGTTACTGTACTATTGTTACTTGTCATTGAATTTGTATTCAAATTTGAGAATTGTTGGGTTGCTATATTATTGTTATTGTTATTAAAATTATTACTATTATTAAATTGATTTAAAGGTAATGATTGTGTACTGGTACTATTCAATGAATTATTACCAATGGTTTGACCATTTAACATTGGATTAGTTGTGTTTGATAATGTACTTGATTGTGGTACACCATTTTGTTGAAAATTTTGTCCATTACCATTTTGTTGTTGCGATAATACTGAGACATTTGCAAAACGATTGTTATTCATAATGGAAACAATTTAAATTATGTAATGATACAGGGTTATAAAGCGAGTTGAACTGATTTGATATTTTGAGTAGTATATATATGTTTAAGTTACTACTGATCAAGAATTGTGTTTCTTTTTAGATGTATCCATAATAATTTTTTTCTTTCTTTCTTACAATAGCGAAAAAACGAAAAAGTGTAGGTATGGTAAGTATTTAGGTGAAAGCGATGGCGTTCCAATAAGGAAATTGATAAGCAGGGTAAAATATTTAACAATGAAAATATTTATAGAAACAGGCTATAAAAATATATAGAGAGTGAATTTTTATAATTAGATATCTGACATGTCTAAGACGACTTTACCCTTAGCCATATGCGTATCAATTCTTTTAAAAGCCATTTCGAAATCGTCAAATTTATAGACAGAATCGATTTCAGGTAAATATGTACCATCTTGAATCATTTTAGCACCTAATTCCATATAATCGAACTTATTATCTAACATCGTAAAATCATAATTAAATTTTCTCAACGGATTTAATTTTCTTAGGAATGGACTCATGTCCATCTTACCTAATAAAGTCTTATCCTTGAAATCCATTACTTTATCACCAGCAATAGTAATATATTGAGAATTTGTATTTGAAGGTTTTAAAACATCTTGAATAACAGGGAAGAATTCAGATGACCCTACAGAATCAAAGATTAAGTCGAATTTTTCACCATTGAATTGTTCTTTAATCAATTCTAATATGGCTGGAACAGTTGGTTTCTCCTTATTATTATAAGCGACTAAATAATCGAATCCTTTAGCTTTATTATGTTCAATTTGTTTTGAATTACAAATACCAACAACTGTACCGATATTTAAGATCTCTTTAGCGATTCTAACACAAGCTAACGCGACAGAAGTAGAAGCACCAATAATTAAAATTTTAGAATCTTTATTCCATTTTTGTTTTTTATCATATAATGCAGAATAACCAGTACCGAAAACCAAAGGCCAAGAACTATTGACAATAAAATCATTATATTTTTCTGTTAACTCATTCTTAACAGGTTTGAAGACATTAATTGATTTAACTTGATCTGGATTACAAATAAAATAATTTGTAAATGTACCCTTTGCACCCCACAGATGTTTAAATTGACCATTAACATTTTCATTCAATTGCCATTTCTGATTAACTTTTGAACCACGTCTAATAATTACACCTGCAAAATCCCTACCGTATGTCTTTAATTCTTTACTACAGATATAACCTGAACAAGTAGAATGAGTTAAACTATCAACTGGATTAATTGCAGCTGCATGAATCTTGATAACAATTTCATCATCGTTATAACATGTATCTAAATCGATTTCCCTCTCAGTGATTGAAGGTTCAGTAGAATTATTAACGTAAGTGATTGATCTCTGAGTAACTTTTGACATCTTCGCAATCTGTCGTACTATTTACTGACAAGAGAAACCAAAACATTTATGTAAGATATCAGTAGGCATTCAAACCATCACCAATTGTCCATTGCCCATTGCCTTTATATATATAACTAACCGGATAAGGGTACCTCACTCACTCACTCTCTCCCCCTTAGTAATCATTTATCGGAACATAACAACAATAAAAAGGGTTTTCAAATATTTACGTTCGCTCACAAGCGCCTCCATCAATCGCTGACTGCAAACCAAACTATTCCTCTGCGTCCTTTTCTCTGTCACGGCATTCCCCCATCTCGGAACAGTACAAGCTTGGCAGCAGCGCAGAGATACTAACTCTTCCCGCGGAGAGAAAAGTGCGTGGAACAACAAAGAATCACAAAGAACAATTCTTCATTCATCGTTGCTTCTAGGTGCATTTGTCTGCATATCCATACCTTACGTACTTGTGCGCATGGATCTGCAAATCTCTTTTTGCAACGGTTTACTTACATAAGGGTGGAAATTTATCACGATGAAAAAGAATGATTAAGAGCATTTGCAAGCGATGTGTTTGATGGAAGATGCAATTGTCATAGTAAGGGACGGCAGCTCTCTCTCTGTGTGTAACAGTCAGCAATGGTTTATAAATGAGAGATCATAGATAGATTGGCTGTGTGGATGTTCCGCGGATATGTGTCGTTACAAACAATTTGAAATGTGGAGAAATAATATGGTAATAGATACAGGAATAAGCGATGCATATGAATAAAAATAGTCACTTGTCACTTTCACTGTATCGACAGTGTCAAAAACTAAGATATCACAGTCATTTTCTTATTTTTAATTTCTGTTGTTCCCCTTTCTTTTTTTTTTTTTTTTGAAGTGAAAATCATTGTGTACGGGGACCATCCGAGCTTGATTGTGTCCAGTTAATTCTCCGAGAAATAGAAT
>PPOO01000947.1:371939-388484 GCA_003708545.1 Maudiozyma turicensis
TGATTGTTAGGTTCGGTCTGGAATCCACTTGGGGTCGGATTCGGACAGGCTAGAAAATGGCTAATATAGGGTAGAAATAGGCTAGAAAAGGCCGAAATAGGGTAGGCTAGAGAAATTATTTCTACCCCTGACATGCCTGTACATAAGGGTGGAAATTTATCACGATGAGAAAGAATGATTAAGAGCATTTGCAAGCGATGTGTTTGATGGAAGATGCAATTGTCATAGTAAGGGACGGCAGCTCTCTCTCTGTGTGTAACAGTCAGCAATGGTTTATAAATGAGAGATCATAGATAGATTGGCTGTGTGGATGTTCCGCGGATATGTGTCGTTACAAACAATTTGAAATGTGGAGAAATAATATGGTAATAGATACAGGAATAAGCGATGCATATGAATAAAAATAGTCACTTGTCACTTTCACTGTATCGACAGTGTCAAAAACTAAGATATCACAGTCATTTTCTTATTTTTAATTTCTGTTGTTCCACCTTTCTTTTTTTTTTTTTTTGAAGGGAAAATCATTGTGTACGGGGACCATCCGAGCTTGATTGTGTCCAGTTAATTCTCCGAGAAATAGAATCAAATAAACATAACTAGATATGTCAAAAGGATTGATTCATAGACATACACAATTTATTGTATGAAAAAGAATTATTCTGTTGACTCCTCTAGATAGTATATGCATTTTCTCCTCTCTCTAGCTTCCATATGACAATACTGAAAACAACTACTACTTTACTTAAATGTTTCTGTCTATTACATCATGTTCATGTTCATCTATATGAATTTACTCAAACAAGAGGAGAATCGATGCTACCAACATTATCTGCACAAAATGATTTTGTTCATGTATTGAAGCACAAAAAATTGATACATACCGTAGGTGGTCCCCGAGGATTGCGTATTGGAGATTGTATAGTCTTAATGAAACCACACGATTCATCACAGCGGGTTTGTAAACGAATCACGGGTTTACCTGGTGATATCATAGAAGTTGATCCAAGTTATGATAACGATTTTGATAATTCGTTTATAAGGGTACCGAAGGGTCATGTATGGGTAACAGGTGATAATTTATCATATTCATTAGATTCTAGATCTTATAGTGTAGTTCCAATGGGTTTAATTATTGGTAAAGTTGTTGCAGCAAATGATTTTAATAAAAAATGGTATCAAAGAGATTCGATAACGAATAAAATCAATTTCTTGGGTTATAGAAAGATTGATAATAATTATACAGATTGTAAATAATAATCGTAGTTTGTTACTGTAAGGGTTTTTTATTTTGATATATATATATGTGTATATGAAGTTCCTTAATGTTAAAAGTTGTATTGAATTTCACGAAAAAGAAAAAAACTAATAAAACAAGTTAATTAGATTCTTTGGGTGAAATTTCTTAAAAATTTAGTACCTAATATTAGTCCTACTGGTGCGACAATAGCTAGACAATTTATAGTTTCAAAGATACCAGTACCTAAATAATATGATGCAAAAATTAATTCACAACCAATGATAGAACCAATAAAACCTAAGAACGGTAAGAAATCTTTACCAGATGGCATATTGACGAAAGAAATAGCATCGAAATTGATCCAGTACATGTATAAGAACATGTTAACCATCAAGACAATACCTGCAAATAATAAAGAAATGGTTGGATCAGCAGTCTTTGGAGCAGGTGGGAAAGTATGTGCTAATTCTTCTTTTTTACCATATCTTAATGGCATTTCAAAATCATCTTGATATAATTTTTTAGTTAAATTGGTAAATTCTAAATGGAATGCTGGGAATTTTAAGTTAACTTCTTTTCTAGCTAAATTTTTCTTTTCATTGGCAATAATTAAAGTAGCAGTAATTTCATTTGTTTCTGGACCTTGAGATAAAGCATAATGTAATATAGATTTTGGTAAAGTGGATAAATCAACTTTGAAACTTACTAATTTAATTTTATTATTCTTAGAAGAATCCTTAACCTTTGGAACAATTGGAACTTCAAGGTTTTTGCCTGGAATACCAACTAATAAGGATAATTGTTCTGGTATTTCCTTTGATTTAGATTTAGATAAATCTAATTTAAATTTAAATCCAATTACTTCTTCAGTATCCTTAATTTGGAATGGAGCTAATTCAGTGCTTCTGTAAGCTTCATCTAATTCACCTAATTCCATAGCTTCTCTAGTTTCATCTTGGAATGTTAGCTTAGCATCCTTAATGATAAATGCAGATGCACAACTAATTGCTGTAGTTAACAAAGTAACACTTTTCAAAAACTTCATCCTTTCTAATATATTTTGCTTTGTTCTTATTCGATTATCAAAAGATTGTGGGAAGATTACAAAAGTTGAAAACTTATATTATCAATTAAAACAAGTAAAATATAATAAGAATGTTTTCAAAAAAAATTTATATATATTAAATGTATCAGAAGCAATAACACGTAAATACATAATTTGTAAAGATATATACGTAGTCTTAATTTAGTTTTTATCAATTTTTTTGGGAAACTGCAAGATCCTTTAATTATTAACGTGTACACTCACTTCTCATTGAAAAAGTGACACGTTAACAATTAGAACAGAGAGACTACTACGCGCCGTGACAAAGTTTTGTATTCTTTTTTTTGTTTTCTGTTTTTCTGCCCTTTTCGGTTTTGGTGTTCTATGATTGTTTTATAAAGCGGACGACAGTTCACAGTTTCTGTAAATTATATTAAAGTGGAGGTGCGCTATTCAGCAATGACAAAGCTGGACATTAATTTACATTAATTGTGAAATATAATGAAAGGAAAAGGGAATCGTTTAGAAATAATAAACAATAAAATGTGAGTAATTTTAGTCTTTTTTGTGTCTTTATTTAGTTATTCATCTAATAAAGGAATGATTGGCTCATCGGCAATTTCTGGTCTTGCTATATTTCCATCTTGAATATCATTAATTGGTATAACCTGGGAAACATTTTTCAATGTTTTCATTGAAATATTTTGATCCTGTTTTTTTGGTGTCTTTTGTAAATTATATGCCATTAATTCTAAATATTTTTTCAATTTTTTATCTGTCTTGTAATAAACAAATTGTCCACTCTTAAAGGTAATATTACTAATAAAACCGAATATTACAACTCCAATTGCAAAAATAAAAGATGTTGATAATAATGGGATTATTAAGAATGATGATATGAAACCAAATATTATAAAAAATGACATGTAGATGAGAAAATAACTTGTTGCCATTGTGAATAACGTCATTAAAAATAATGTTACCGGTAAGATTGTTCCAATTAAAAGACTTGAAAAAAATAATGTACTATATGGATTTCTTCTATATCTAATTTGTACCCTTAAATAATTCAATCGTAACAATCTTTTGATTTGTTGTATTTGATGTCTAACTATATCTCTTAAGGAAAATGTCTTAGGTGGAATTGGATTATTAAAATCAAAGTTTTCTCTACCAATAACTTCGGTACTATTTAAATTTTAAGAGTAGGATGAAAATTTATTTAATTATTTGTACAATTGACTGTATAACAGTTTTCTTTTCCTTTCTTTTCTCTGTTTCTATAACTAATCTTGGTTGACATAATAATAAAAAAGGGAGTAATAAACAATGAATCTACCATAGTAACCACTTTACCAATAGAGATGGAAAACAAATGTCGTTTGATATATTAATATATATTAAACAAATTCATTGTATATCTCTTAGTGTTCAGTTGTACTGTAATTTCCATCGTTATATTACTGTTTCGGTGCCCAACCGAAGTAAAATTATATGTGACGCGCGGTTAATGCCACAAAAACTTTGGAAAAAAATGAGGAAGGGAAAAGAGTCAAATAGAACTTTCAAGTAACCAAGTCAGAGAGGGACAGAGAGAGTGAGAAATAAAACTCTTATCCAGTGAATTGTAAACAACAACAATTAAATAAAAGAAAATCAGCAAAGCTTTGTTAGTAAAACAAATGTTCTTGTTTAAACAAGTAAAAAAAGATGTTCTTAACACGATTCAACATACCTTAGAAACCCTGCAAATTTTGGGAACCAAAAATTTAAATAGAGCAAAGTAAACCAGAAATTTTCATAAATAATAATTTCAATTCTCTCTAATATCACACCTGTCTTAATGAAAACTGCAAACCAATATTTTTGTAATTTTGAATTGAATGAAAAGATTCTATTACCAGTTGTTATTGTCTTATCACCAATTTTCATAATATCATTTGAATTTCCTAGAAGTTTATCTTTAGTATTTTTATCTTTTTGAATCGCTGATTCACTATTTAATGCAAAATTTAAAATTATGGTATCTACATCATCTTTAGTTAAATCGATTGTTCTACAAGAATCTAATAGAACACCTACTTTATCATTTGAAGTTTCTGAAATTGGATCTAATTTCTTAATTCTATTTAAAGTTGCTTGCTTTTCTTGTAAAGATTCATTTTCTTTTTTTGTAGTTGTAATATTATTATCTTTTAAATCAAATAAATCTTTATTTGGAAAATAATCTGATTTATCGATACTTTTAAAATGTTTATTATTTTTATTATTGATATTCTTTGGTATAAATGAAATATCTACAGAATCATTTGGAGTTGGAATCATTGCTTTTGCATCAGTTGAATTATTGTCAAATCTTGAAATATTCTGAAATGGAGTAAATGAATAAAACTTAACTTTTGAAACGTCATTACAATTTATATCATTTTTAAGTACGTTTGTAAAAGTTTTTGATCTTCTTTCTTGAATCTTAGATTCATTAATTATTGAAGTCACCATTGTTACAATAAAATATATTTCTGTTTCTTTAATTATACTGTGATATTAACATAAATTTTTCTGTAAGTGATTTTTCCTTATAGGTTGTTTCAACCCTTAACTTCCTTAATTTTATATAATTCTCTTATTTTTTTCAATATATTACGAATCAGCGGTAAAATAAAAAATAAGGGAAATTCTGAATAGATAATTAATTATATATTTATTGAGCGCACTTCATAATATATCTGTTGAAGAAACTAGTTGTTTAACTTCCAAGACTGTTTCCTCCAACAGACGTCAATAAAAGAAAAATAAAGAGAGAAAATTACTGTTGACTGTATTGACACGATGTCAACAAGTATCGATGCATAAACTTCATGACGTGCCTAATAGTGACAAACACTCCAACTAATTAACTGTATGAAGTGGCTATTTATAATATCATCATCATCATTTTTTGGTTTCTATACGCCAAAGAATATTTATATTTTGCAAATACCCCACTTTCAAGGTATGTTATTTGTTGTGCATTTCTCTACACTTAAATATGTTCGGAGATGAATGGACAATTCCGTATTATCGGAGTTCATATATATATATATGTTATTTTTATCAAAGGGAATAAAGGAGAGCATGGCAAACATATATATATTTATAAAAGAATGATGTTGTTTTCCTTGATCCCTAATTATGTTTTACAAAGGGTATATTCAACTAGGGGATATTGAATTAATTGTCAGAAAAACTTGGGATCTTGTCTTCATCTCTTTTAACGACGTTCTGATATTATATTTAATTTACTAATATAAAATATTGCTATAGCATACTTAGAACTATATGTATTAAGACATCTAAAGTTCTGATTGGAAGAATAACATTTAGAGACTCATATGATCAAATTATTAAGGAAACGATTTCATATTTAATGATAATGTTATGTTTAATATTTTAACTAATTTCTGATATTTCGCATTGGTTAATCTCTAAATATTACTTGTTCTTTGATCTGATGATGAACATCAACTTGATAAGGTTCCATTCTCATCTTGCTTTGCTACCTGTCATTTGGTATACTAAATTTCTTGAAGTATATACGATATAGATGATTATAATTCTCTAATTCATCACAAAATCGGGACCAATATCCAATGCACAGATCAGTCTAAACGTCATCCTTACTTCAACAACTTAGCCATTGAAAGAATCCAACTTTTTATCACTCATCACGAGGCAAGTTAACTGATTAATTCGCTCTTAGTTATACGCACTGTGGGAAAACTGGAAAAAAAAATTAAATTTCCAGACAAAGACAGAGAACGAAAAATTTTTCAATGAGTTTTCTATTCCGTTACAATGTGTATCCATCTACACTCAAACCTTCTGTTTAGCAAACGCTATTACTATCTGCTAGTACATAACCTCCTAATTAAATTGAAGTAATTAGTTATCAAAACTTTATCATTTTAACGTTATATTTTTTTTTTCTTTTAAGATTGTATTGCTCCCCAAATATTTAACGAAACCGTATCAAAACTATCGAACTTTCGACTACACTGACATATAATGAGACCTATCGTATTAAGAGGACATGAACGTCCATTAACTCAAGTTAAATATAATAATGATGGTGATTTAATCTTTACTTGTTCCAAGGATAACTCTGCAAGTGTTTGGTTTTCAGCTAATGGTGAAAGATTAGGTACCTTAGATGGTCATATGGGTACAATTTGGTCTATTGATGTTGATTCATCTTCAAAATATTGTGTTACTGGTTCAGCTGATTATAGTATTAAAATTTGGGATATTTCAACAGGTAAGGATGTTTATACTTGGAAATCTTTGGTTCCTGTTAAAAATGTACAATTTTCACCATGTGGGAATTATGTATTAGCTGTCTTAGATAATGTTATGAAGTATGCGGGTTCTATTAATATTTATCAAATTAAAAGAGATGAAAAGACACATGAAGCTATTGAATTTGTTGAAGAACCATTATTTACATTAGAAACAGTTGAAGGTTTAGACGCTGTAAGTGTTGCTGGTTGGTCCATCGGTGGTAAAAATATCTTTGCAGGTCATAAAGATGGTAAAGTTAGTAAATACGAAATTGATGTTAATAACAAAGTATTCAAATTTGTTGACTCTATTGAATTACATGAATCAAACGTTTCAGATATGCAATTTTCTCCAGATAGAACTTATTTCATTACTGCATCAAGAGATTCTAAATCACATTTAGTAGACTGTGCTACAATGAAAGTTTTAAAGACTTATGAATCAGATTGTCCATTAAATTGTTCTACAATTACTCCATTAAAAGAATTCGTTATATTAGGTGGTGGTCAAGCCGCTAAGGATGTTACAACAACAGGTGCTAACGAAGGTAAATTTGAAGCAAGATTTTATCATAAAATCTTTGAAGATGAAATTGGTAGAGTTAAAGGTCATTTCGGTCCACTAAATTGTGTTGCCGTTTCTCCAACTGGTACTTCATATACATCTGGTGGGGAAGATGGTATCGTTAGATTACATCATTTCGAAAAGTCTTACTTTGATTTTAAATACGATGTCGAATTAGCTGCTGAAGCTAAAGAGCATATGCAAGAAGCTAATTAATGAACTTTCATAAAAAGAAGAACAACTAAAAAAATACAAATAATAAATTATTAAGTGTCAGTGGAAATGAATGAACAATGATATTTAATGGTTGTGTGCAATCGTATGCATTTTCATAATCATTAACAAACTTACACATTTTGCATAGACTAAAAAAACGTATCGTATACCTACTCTATTTTTTTCTGTTTTATACTAGGTAATTTTTTTGTATAATGTATATATATACACCCATATAAACGTAATCATTCTCAAATATTGAAACGATTGAATGCATGATAGTCATAAAATTTGTTTTTATATATAAAAAATATGTGAAGTTACGTAATTGTATATAATGTCTATCTTCTTGCCTTGGCTTCCTTTAATTTTTGTAATTGTTCCTCAGCTTTTCTTGCATCAGCTGCGGCTTGTTTTTGCCTTAAGATATCAGCATCAGATTCCATTCTTTTCTTTGGATCACCATTTTTTTTACTACCTTTAGCAGCTTCTTGTTGTTTCTTTAAATTTTTAGCTCTAGCCAAATCTCTTTGATTACCTCTAGCCATATTGTTTTGTGTTGGTATATTGATATAATAACTTATGTATCACTGTTTCTATTCCTTTGCCTCCAACTTATTTTTTATAGATTTAATATGTAATTCGAGAATATTAATAATAGGATATTTGACATCTCACCATGATTATGAAAGCAGCAGCAGCAAAAACACTGATCAAAATGGAAAAATTCAAGAAATTTGGTGGGAACGTTCTCATCCGTTGCCATGGGCACGGAAGCCACTAGGTACAGAAACAAAGCAACAACAAGAACGGTAAAAATGAAAAAAAAAAACGGAAATTCAGTCATTCCGTACGACAGTCTGACAGACGACTGTCAACTATCTGCAATGCGGCTATTATATAAAACGTGTTGCTCAGATGGTTAAGCGAACGAACGGCATTGATGCTTAATGATATGACGCTTCAATTACCTATCTGAAATGACAGATGATATTGATTTCAGTTTGAGGATTTCCCTCATATCACTTCTTCAAAAGTATTAATTGATGATACAAATCTCAACCAGCGAGTTATAAATGGAAGTTGTTTCTTACAATGGTAAATAGATGGGTATTGTTTGAAAGAGGGAAATTGCACTACAAGAAATCCTGATACATATTTACATCACACTATATCTTTCTCTTTATTAAACATGTGTGAATTCAGGTCCGATCTTTATCAGTTTTTCCTTTTGTCAATGAACTTCATACAAGACACACATACTAAGAATCTGCTATAATGAACAATTGCCGGAATAACTATTTGATGTGACTGTTTCACTATCTTTGAACAGTGAGGAAAAGAAATGAATATAGTATATCTTAAGATATTGGATCGGCTTTCAATATTATGAAAATAGTTTTGACCAATCAGATTGCTAGAAAATAGAGTTTATTGAGCCTACTACCTTTTTTCTGCCGCATCGTCCTTCACTGTAAATCCCTGTACTTATTAACTTTTTCCCAGCTAACTCCTAACAAAACCCGATAGAAATAACTGGACCGAAAAGAAATTCCTTAAAAGAAAAGCTTGGGGACAAATAAGAAATAAAAAAAGCAAGTTTCTGGGTGATCAATGCCATTTCTTTTTTAATGCGGAGATACATATACTTCAAATTTAATGATTAAATTTTATAACATATGTTACGAACGGTATATTATTATTTACGAAAAATCAGCAAATTTATTTATCCCTCTCTTTTTTCATTTCGACATCTAATCTGGCGGTGGTCAAAACAAACATATTTGTGAAAGGAATTTCCTGACAATAGCTATATTTTGACACAAATCCTATAGATAGAGGATACTTTGGAAACAATTCAGTAGCTAATAATTAAGGAACTATTTAAAAAATATGGCAATTTGGGAAAACATGTATCTTCACGTCTCTTGCAAAACTGTGAAATCTTTACATCGAGTGATTTTTTTTCTTGCTTTTCGTTTGCTTTCTTGTTTCTTTTCGGCTACTAAATACGAGATTTCCATCCATGAGGTTACTTACTTACGTACTCTTTTGAAAAATGACGCTTCGATGTTTGCTTTCTTCCTTTATTTGCCAGTTTGGGTTTTCCTTGAAAAGATATTGTACGCGGATATTTCTGTTTCATGCGATATATACGGTTAGCGGGGCCAGAAAGGGAAGGGGTAAGTCCTTTAATGAAGGGCTGGACAGAAATAACAGCAGATACTTTATATTTTCATAATATCGATATAGGTGCATTCTACAATATTTAATTTGAATAAATTATCGGTTGTTGTTGAAGTAATAAAAAGAGGAAAGTGGTTCATTCATAGCCTTTTTGCACAGTTACACAGAGAGAATTCTTACTTCAAAAATGGATTAGTATGAGCAGTAAAATGCCAAATATTCGATGTTTTATTATTCTCAGTAATATCTAGTTAGTTCCCTTTGATATGCAATTTCCCATTCTTCTTAATGATAGACATAAAGTTTAACGCCTATTATTATTATTAATTACTTAACCTCAAATTTCTTTTTATGTTAATTGCCCCTCCTTCTATTGTCTATCCAATATTATTTCTTTTTAGAAGAGAGGATGTGTCGGGTAGAGAGTTCTTCCTGATTTGTGCCCCTTTTTCTTTGTACTCTTCTCGATATTCGTAATTTACATATACTTACATATGTATTATTTTCTGATTCATAGAAATTGCTTTTCCTCTTATGTAAAAAAGAACCATAAAAGTATATTAATATTTTATATATAAAAAGGATATACGGTTGTTAAAGAAATTTTCCTTTATTTAACTTCTCGAGATATATTAATTGTCAACAAATATATAAGATTTTACTGATTATATTATTAGATATTGTATTTCTTTCTTTCTTTTTTTCTGAATACATATTCCATATCATAAGAAGAAATAATATTTATATATATATAAGAACATTTTAGAATAAAGAATTATTTTATTTTGAAGAATTGATAATACTCCGTTATATCCATTTTTTTTCATTATTTGGTGTTTTGCTACATTAATTTAAACATTTCTAATCGAGTTACCGCATATTAATATTCGTTTTTAAAATTTGTTATATCTGTTTTAAATATTCTTTACTAATATATTCATTTACAGCCATTCTATCTCTGGTTCCTCATTTCTGATAATATTATTATAATTATAAAAGAATGTTTAATTCTATTATTAGAAAAAATTTAATTAGTTCAGGGAAATTGACCCTTCAAAAACAAAATTTGATTTTGAAAAATCAATCAAAATTATTTTCAACTTCATTAACTAAATTTCAAACTGGTTCTGCAAATCCTATCATTAAAAAGAAACCTTTCTATAGAAGAGCAGGTAGAGCTATCTTTAAATATGGTTTGATTGGTTCATTCTTAGGTATTGTATACGTATCATACGCGTTATATAGAGAAAGTAATCCAAGAAAACAAACTCCACAATCAGCAACATTTGAAAATGGTTCTAAAAGAAAGACAATTGTCATTTTAGGTTCAGGTTGGGGTTCAATTTCATTATTAAAATCATTAGATACTTCTCAATATAATGTTATTGTTGTTTCACCAAGAAATTACTTCCTTTTCACTCCTTTATTACCATCTACCCCAGTAGGTACCGTTGAATTAAAATCTATTATTGAACCTGTCAGATCCATCGCTAGAAGATCCGCTTCTGAAGTCACTTATTTCGAAGCTGACGCATTAGCTGTTGATCCTACTAAGAAGACCGTCCATATTAAATCCGTCGGTGAAAAGGATTATGAAACTGATCTTTCATTTGATTATTTAGTCGTGGGTGTTGGTGCTCAACCAACTACTTTCAATATTCCAGGTGTCGATAAATATTCTTCATTCTTAAAAGAAATTTCCGATGCTCAAGATATTAGATTGAAAGTTATGAATTCTATTGAACAAGCTGCATTATTAGAACAAGATGATCCAGAAAGAGCAAGATTATTAAGTTTCGTTGTTGTTGGTGGTGGTCCGACCGGTGCCGAATTTGCCGCTGAACTAAGAGATTACGTTGATCAAGATTTATCTAAATGGATGCCTTCCATAAGTAAAGAAATTAAAATATCAATTGTTGAAGCTACCCCTCATATCTTAAGTATGTTCCCTCAAAATCTGATCGATTATTCTCAAGATTTATTCACTAAAGGTGGTATTGATCTAAGATTGAAAACTGCTGTCAAGAAAGTCGACGAAACTACAATTTATGCCGAAAATAGAGACACTAAAGAAATGGAATCAATTCCTTATGGTGTATTAGTTTGGGCTACTGGTAACGCTCCAAGACCTGTCGCTAAGAATTTAATGGAACAATTAGGTCCAGAAAAACAAAATTCAAGACGTGGTTTAGTAATTAATGACAAGATGGAATTGGTAGGTGCCGAAGGATCGATTTATGCAATCGGTGATTGTGCTTTCTATCCAGGTTTATTCCCAACTGCTCAAGTAGCACATCAAGAAGGTGATTATTTAGCAACCGTCTTCGAGAAATTACACAAGATTGATCAATTAAAATTTGCCAACGAATCAATTAACGATGCTAATAAGATCAAAAGCAATAACACAAAGATCGATAAACTATACAAAAAGATTGACAAATTCCATTATCATCATTATGGTTCCTTAGCTTATATCGGTAATGAACAAGCTATTGCTGATGTTACAGTAAACGGTTATTCATTTAAGGGTGCTGGTGCAATGACTTTCTTATTCTGGAAGTCCGCCTATTTAGGTATGTGTATCAGTTTAAGAAACAAATTCTTAGTTGCTATGGATTGGTGTAAAGTCTACTTCATTGGTAGAGATTCTTCTATTTAAATGCAGAAACAAAAGGACTAATTTTTAAGTAAATACCGATACTTCCAGAATATAACATTTTTTGTATAATATTAATAAATATCTTCATATAATAAAACATCACATGCCCTTTTTTTAAAGAAAGTTACAAAAGAAAAGACGTTGTTTAGCTTCGTTATTGACGGATAATGTAAAAATATATTAGCTTTATATATTGTTATGAAGTTTATATATATGTATATAGTTTTGGAAATATGATTTAATGATCAAATTTCTCTCATGTTTGAATTGTTGTTAATTTTGAAAATCTAACCTTACCGATTTTTATTAGTTGTACATCAGAAATAAAAAGGCAAAGATAATCTTATTATAAAGTTGTTTTGAATACCAAATAAAAATTTTGTTCGAAATAATAATAAAAAAGTGTTCTTGTACAAAAGACAATATAACTCTCCTCTTAACGGTAAGATTTTTGGTATCTGGAACGAGCACCCTTACCACCGAATTTCTTTGGTTCAGGCATTCTGGAGTCAGCGATCAATAGAGTTCTGTCGTATAATGTGAAAGCTCTCTTTAATTCATTCTTAGATTGTTCATCAACGAACTTTTGGTGGTAAGCAATTAGACCCTTAGCAATGGCTTGTCTGATAGCGTAAACTTGAGAGACGTGACCACCACCAGTAACTCTAACTCTGATATCAATGTTGGTGAATTTATCTAGACCGACTAATAATAATGGTTCGTAAACCTTGAATCTTAGAATTTCAGGTTGAACTAAGGTGATTGGAGCACCGTTAACCTTGATTAGACCCTTACCGGCCTTAACATGGGCAACAGCAGTAGCGGACTTCTTCTTACCGAAAGTCTATATTAAAAATAATGGATCATTAATAAACTATTATTCACTTGAAATTAGGAAAATAGATCAATGATTTGCGTTGTTAGTAAAAAAATTCAATAGCTGAGTTATTGATATAAAGGATGAAAGATGGAGTTAATGATTTGGGTGGGGTTTCGTTCATTCTCTTTGGTTATTAGACAGATCGAGTATGGACCATCCATATCTATTAATTGGAATGATTATTAGAGTTTTTCAAAAATGCATTAATTCAGATAGATTATTATTAAATGTTCCGTTTCTTTGTGATTTATCCTTGATATGTCACTGTTCTATCCACTAGTCTAATATTATGATTCTACAATTGCATATTATATCAAATTTCTTGAATCACACTCTCATTTCATATTTATTTTATGCGAACCGATAGCACTCTCACAGACTTTTTCATAATCTTTGTAATATAGTATGATCTATGTGATTTCTTCCACGATTTATCATTTATAATCATTATTTCACCTTATATTCAAGTTCATTGCTTAACATACTTGGACACTTGGGACAGTAGACATGTTGTACTTTTCTTGATTGGTTGATCGGTTATTTAAGAAAAACAGTCAAGAATATTAATATGCACTTGTTTAATAATAATTTTTCTATACTAAGACCTCTACAGTATATCGAATAATTTTTCACTTTTTACTTTGGTATCACCAATATCTTACCGTGAAGCCTTTCCTAGTTGCTAGAATACCAGTAAGAGCACATCAATACTATTGCTCTTCCAACAATAACTATGTGGTTTAGTAGTCCCATACAAACTGGCTTATCCATACAAAGAGTATGGATTGAAATTTTCGCAGAACTTTGGTCTGTTCCAGAATTAATTATTCCAGCTAGGATCAGTAACTGTTAGAAGGATGATCTGAGATCATAGCAGGAGACTTAACAAAACGCCCTGGCCAGACAGTCCTACTCTAGACAGGAAATTAGATTAGAGAGCTACCTAAAGGGTAGGCAGATAGCTGATCTCTGCTTCGCCTATTCCGCTGATTATTGCGCTGGCCTCCTTCTGTCCTCTTTAGGAAAGAGCTCAAAAAAATATTTTTTCAAAACTTTCACAAAGAAAACTCTTATATTCTGTTGGTGAAACTCAGACGTTACGGATGTTAGAATCCCAAAATTTTCAGTCGTCAAATATTCACTTTTTTGACTGCGCGCCCTTGCAGCACCCAGTCATCACAAACATGTTGCAAAGATGTTTGTCATTTTTGCAAATTAGTTTTTCTTTTTTTGCAAAAAATAAGAAGGAGATTTCATCATCCAACGCATGTACTGCGGGTTAACTCTGTAAAACTAAAAATGAAAAATTTCCGAAAACGCGCCTTTTTGTAAAATGAACGTGAAAATTATCCAACTTGTAATATATCCCACTGATCGTTAGGTTTCTTCTATTCATCAATACGTTTCAAAGAATCTAATTATTCGATGCTTTGATAGCAGAGTAAGGAAAATATTGTAATAGTACTGTAACTTAGACTACTATGCTTATGCGTTAACGTAGCTAACACCTAACTAACTTACTGAGTAACTATCACACTGTGGTTTCATATAGTTAAAGAAACAACCTTATTAGAAGTACTCCTCCTATAAATCCATATTTCATATTATTTAACAGGTGTTTCTTGATATTTAATTGTAACCACATCAGGAATTAAGTAACAATGGGTATGTCGAAAAGATAACTAGAGCGATTTTACTATAGAGATATTATCAATAATGAATTGTACAAGATAAAACAGACAAGAGAATATATACAATCATCTTAGACATTATAACTAGATTATTCTGATGAATATGAATATGAAATGATTTGGGGATGGAGATGAAGAATTCGCCTATATTTATTGATCATTATGATAGTTCAGGGAATATGGGATAAATGAAATGAAAACAAATATACAGTGACAATAAGTACTCAACATAAAAATAGAAATATGATCATTACCATTTATTGAATATTTATGATATAGTAATTACCTAATATGACTGGTTTGTTTATAGTATGAATTGTTTATTTCAGGATTTGAATATCTAGAAATGTGCGACCATATACAAACATCCGGATCAGGTCATCAACTAGAAACAATTAACAATTTTACTAACAATTTTGTAAATGTATCTTTGTGTTTATTAAAAATATGATACATACAACTTTTACTTTAAAATAGCTATCTCCAAGAACTTACCATTACTAAAGAACCATTTCAGAAAGCACTGGCAAGAACGTGTCAAGGTTCACTTCAACCAAGCTGGTAAGAAGGCTTCTAGAAGAGACGCCAGAGTCGCTAAGGCTGCTAAGATTGCCCCAAGACCTCTAGATTTACTAAGACCAGTTGTCAGAGCCCCAACTGTTAAGTACAACAGAAAAGTTAGAGCTGGTAGAGGTTTCACCTTCGGTGAAGTTAAGGCTGCCGGTTTAACCCCAGCTTACGCTAGAACCATCGGTATTGCCGTTGACCACAGACGTCAAAACAAGAACCAAGAAATGTTCGAATTAAACGTCCAAAGATTAAAGGAATATCAATCTAAGATTATCGTTTTCCCAAGAAATAGTAAGGTCCCAGAAACCGAACAAGTTCTATCCACTGCTGCTGCTTTCCCAATTGCTCAACCAGCTGTTGAAACTGAAACCAGAGCTGTCCAAGACAACGGTGAATCCGCTTACAGAACTCTAAGAATGGCTAGATCTGAAAAGAGATACAAGGGTATCAGAGAAAAGAGAGCCAGAGAAAAGGCTGAAGCTGAAGCTGAAAAGAAGAAATAGATTGATTGATTTTATTTCCCAATATAACATTAACAAGTCATTTTATTTTTCCTTTTTCCATAGTTTTCATTCTTCTAATATAATCATTACTCCAAGATTTTATATCCTTTTATAAATCATCTAAACAAATAATTAAGAGCATTTACTTTACAAACGGTTTGTTACATCCGATTGAAATTGATGTTTCTAATCATACATACATTATATAATGTAAAATGGTAGTTGTACTACCAAATCATCTTTAATAAAGATTTTAAATTCGTAACAATAAAAAATTTAATCGATAGAAGATCTCTTGTAAGGATTCCGTTTTGAGTCTTATATGTTTGTTCGTTTTTACCTTTTATCTAAAATGAAGCTCTAATCGGTTCATTTTGAGACTTCGGTATATCGACACATTTATATGTATAAATCAGAATATGTATTAAATTAATTATAAACTAATATATAAACTAATTAAATGCATAGGAAAAGAAGAGAATATGGTCCTAGATATGAAAGATATAAAAATTGTGGTAAAACTTAGTAAATAATACTAATAATATACTTTCTAATCGAATAAACCGAAACCCATGTCATCATCGGATTCTTCCTTAGCTTCTTCTTCAGCTTCTTCGGCAGCTTCACCGGCAGCGGCACCAGCAGCACCACCGACAGCACCAGCAGCAGCTGGAGC
>PPOO01000947.1:388504-412954 GCA_003708545.1 Maudiozyma turicensis
CCCATGTCATCATCGGATTCTTCCTTAGCTTCTTCTTCAGCTTCTTCGGCAGCTTCACCGGCAGCTTCACCGGCAGCGGCACCAGCAGCACCACCGACAGCACCAGCAGCAGCTGGAGCAGCAGAAGCAGAGAAGTTAACTAAAAGATCCTTTAAGTTTTGACCTTCTAGAGCCTTGGCGAAGATGTCAGCCCAGATACCTTCGATTGGGATGTTAGCAGCTTCAACTAGAGTAACTAGCTTTTCAGAAGAGATTTCAACTTCAGCGTCAGCTAGGACTAAGGCAGCGTAAGCTAGAGCGGTTTCGACGTTGTCAGACATTTCTTTAATATATTCCTTGACTATTGGTTCTAGAGATAATCACTTTAAGCTATTGTATATAAAATATCACAGCAGACTATTTCCTTGGTTTTTTTTACATTCTAAAGGCGTTAAAAAATTGTTATAAGCAAAATACACGTAATATAGTATTTTAAAACCAATTAAATATAAATACTTAAAAATTGTTAATTGGTTAAAGTTACATTACTATTCGAATGTCTGTTAGTAGCGCAAATTCACGCTAGAAAATATTTCAGCTAAAAAAAATAAAATTTCGAAATTTGAAATTTTCAAGAAATTTTGTGCGTGGTCGTTTTATACGAATTTAGGCCGGGTTAGACTCGGAGTTTCTTCAAAAATCCATCTTATAAAGGTGTATCTCATCAAGTCGACATCTTCAATAAGAATAAATAGTCATGATTCATAATGTTAAAAAGTTATTAAAACGCTATATAAGAATATCATATTACTGTCTTATTTATTTCCACTTTTCAATCCGCAATTATTTCTTTTTGGGTGATTTGTTCTTGAGAGATTTGTTCTGTTGTTGTTCATCTTCCAAACTTAATCGGATTGCCTCTTGAATCATCTCGTTTTCTAGATCTTGTATACTTTGTCTAGATCTTTGTCTGCTTCCTCTAGAGGCTGTATTGCTACCGTGTCTTGAAGTTGTAATTGTTGTCTTCCTAGATGAGGATATGGTTGTATCATTACTTGTACTGGCATAATCGGGGTCAATCAATTGATTGCTAACATGGATCGCAGTAGCATTTGCTGATCTTCTTGCTAATCTTATTCTCTCTTTGTTTAATTTGTTTTCCCAATCTGGACGTATAGCATCAGAGCTGACTACATTGTTTGGATTTTTAGCTGTTGTAGTTTCATCTTTATCATTTGTTTCGCTGGGTTCATTAACACTCTTGTAAGTTGCAGGTGGTATCCCTTGAATACCAACTTTACGATTCTTCGGTGGAGTATAAACTACAGCGAATTCTGCTGTAGCGCAGTAAGGACAATTAGATGGTTCTGTAGTCAATAAATTTGGATCCTTTTCATTATCATTTTGAATGGGCTTAGTTGGATCAACTTCTTCATGGGGGAAATGAGGTTCTGCTCTCTTGATCTGTACAAAACATTCTGTACAAATTGGCTGTTGGCAACATTTGGAATAATTCATTGGTTCAGGGAAATATAAGAAACAAATTGGGCATTCGGAACCATTAGAATACAGATCATACTTTAAGTCATTACTTGGTAAATAGTTATTTTGAGCTTTCCCTTCTCTTACTTCTAATTTGGTCTCCAAAAAAGATTCATTTTCACGTTCTTGCCAATATATTCTTTTTTGATATAATCTTGCTTTGAATATCTTAGAATGCATATTACGGTATTCTTTTTTACTGGAACTTTTATCAATTAAATAATCGAAATTTGGTTTCTTTAAATCTCCAATTGGTATATCTTCGAATTCTTCTGGATTTTCATCAAATGATGCGTGTAAAGGTAAACCATCCACAATTTTCAACAGTTCTTCCCTTGACCAAGTTGGATCAAAATCTTGTAATGGAGTATAAAATGGGGCTAATCTTCTTTGAATGATTAAGGATTTGACCACAGTGGCATCATAATCTAATTTGTCATAGCTATATGATCCAAATGGAGCCATGAATCCGCCATCTACAGATTCATCATATTTCACGATGATATTCCTTGCGTGTTGTTCCTTCATTTGTTCTTTCTCTTTTGTACTACGTTTCTTATGCGGTGAATGGTATGTAGTATCTTGCATCGAACCACTTCTATATCGACTTCCTGAATTTAAAAATGTACTTACTAAAGACGTAGCCCTTTTACTTCTTGTCTTTCCATCATTGGTAGATTGTCCACTAAAACTTGTACCTGTGCTTGAAGATCCCGTATTACCTGAGGGATAACCAGGTCTGGAAACTGGTTCGATAGGATTCCCATCCTGATCTAATTTTGTTGGAACGTTACCCATGATGATTCTTATTATTATAACAAATATCCACCACTAAGGAAGGATAATATTTAAAAATGACAAAGGAATATTAATAACGATTGGTAATTTTTAGAAATTCGAAGTTCCAACTTGAATTCCGAATCAAATAAAAGATGATAACAATGAATTGTATTATGTCGTTTGTTTATGTGTTTTTAATCTATGTTAGTAAAATAACAAAAAACAAAAAAAGATAGTAACTAACTTTTGTGAGAACTTTCTTAGCCTTTTCTCTTTGTTGGGATAACTAAAAATTTATTTCAATGAATGTTCGACAATAACAATTAGTAATTATTCGAGTGAGCCTCCTTTTCAGCGTTTCCTAACCGTTCTGTCGTCTCTTCATGTTTGCGATTCTCAGTGGCTCAAATTCGATTCCCCCTTTTTTGGATGTTCTTTTGTCAATTTTGTTTGTTCCACAATGTTTCGCCCGGATCCTCCGCCGCCGCTGCAGTTACTTTGCGCTGTCACTGAAACATTGGCAACAAAATCTTACGTATAGAAGATTCTTTTGATTTACCTTGACATATGAAATAAATGTCAGCTTATAAGCAAGGTGGAGTGATTCATGCGATACAGACTGGTGTAGTTTCATCATGGATATCCTATCCGTATATATAGTATACGTGGATATTTGTATCATGTTGTCAAATAGTAAAGATGAGAGACTTCGCTTGGGGAAACTTCAATATTTCAAACATGGTGCAACGTAGTTCTTCATTATAATCAATCATCAACTGACAAAATGAAATCCATTTGCAATATTCCCGTTTTCATTATCGAACCCACAGATATTTTCTTACCAAACGTTATCTATAATATATTTCTCTATTAAATAATAAGTATATCACTTGTTATGTGATGGGTACATATAGTACGTAAATATATAGACATTGTTCTGTAGCGATAGTCGCATTTGTCTACAACTTCTTACGACGTCTCAACTAGATTCGAGTATTTCATTACGTTCTTCTTTTGCTTGATTCTGTGTTTGAGAAAGTAACCAAAAATATAATTGTTATAAGAAACTTTTAGTACTTGGCAGACATGTATATCAGAAGTCCATATGCAGCATGCCGTGAGGGGGCATATGACGAAATTATTGGTACTGAAAATGCAACACATGAGACATACCAACAAAAAAACTTATGCTTGCAAGCATTTGTTAACTAGTTGAATCATTTTATACTGAAGATTATATCGGACAACTTAGATGCAGAAGAACAATCAATTCTTTATTCGATAATAATGGTTCTTGTCGCGCTCCACAGACACAACAGATTTTATTTTGAAAACGGTTTTCGTTACACTTAAACCTAATATATGAATCTGGATAATGGATATCACCTTTGTAGTACATCACCCTCTTGCATTCCAGCCGCTGTCTTTTGGGGATTCCCTTAAGTAGACATATATTACAAAACTTGTGACAATATAGCTGGCATAATATTATTTCTTGAGACAAATTTTGAAATCTCTCTAATTATTCTTCGAATTATTTATTCCAAGAATAATTCGACGTGGGGGCGAGTACATTCTGAAAGTATATCATAAATGATGTTATTGTCCATTAATTTATCTATGTTTAGTACACATAGTGCAATCCAGATATTTCAAGGGAGAAGATATATATAATATCGTCCAATGAAGGTGCTACGATAAAGCTGGGTGCTGGAATTTTCTTAATACAATAGTACTGGAAAGTTTGCTGGTGATAACAGATTTTGTTCGGGCCTGCTCCATCAAAGTTCCACATACAATAGTAATTGCCTTCAAAACAATAGGTAGATAAACTACCGGAGCGTTTGTCTTTCGTAAATCATAAGATTTTAAAAAACAAAATATAGGCCAGACTTCAATTCAACTTTCCTACTTTTGTTGATCCATTTCAACATATCCCACCCAATCAGAAAACATTACTCTGCCATCAAAAGTGAAAAATGGTACAGGACAAAAAAAACCACCGAGTATAACAATAGCCTAATCTATCTTATGTTTACATCGGGATTATAGACAAACAATAGTAGACGCGTATTCCGGTATGTTTAAGAATTAAAAAGATAAAGGTACGTTATGGAACACAATATTTGTACCCCTTATTCAAAATTTCAATCCCTTGATGGCTTCGTCGTCCCGCCATTGGTTCATCATAATTATTAAAATAATAGAATGCTATTTATTTTGTTCGGTGACTTCTATTTTATCATCATGTATAGTTTCATAAAATAGCACAATTAATCATGCACGATTTAAATTGCATTCCTCAATTGGTTATGTACCTGCCTTAAATAATTGAAATCTGCTATTGACAGGTGATTGGTGTTCTAAAAAAAGATAACAGGAAGGCTGGACGTCTTAAAACTTCCATTTTCGTATTCTGTAAAATTGTAACTCTAAAGAAAATGTAGTGTATTGTCTCGAGGTTTCAAATCTGGTATAATATCCTTATCCTTAAATAGCAACAATCGGCAATTTTAGTTAAGTTTTAATTGAAGGTTTAACTTTAAATCATAAAAAAGTTAATTTTAAAGTACAAGAAGTATCACGCAATACCTTTGGTTAGTATATTTTATACATTGTGACTGTACTCTTGTTCATGAACATAATAAAGTATGACCTTATTATTTGTAAAATTTTGCATCGGGCCCCTTGTTAGTCACTCGATAGAACTAGTGTGTAGATTCAGCATATTTATGGCATCGAATTAGTGAATAGACAGATAATAAATAAATGAAAAACAAACGCTGAAATCATTTCTAGAAGTCATTATAGAACCATTGCTATCAATTAACCTGCTAAGTATGCAATTTTAACCAGCCTTATGAGTACCTTCGGGAATATTTCCGTGATATTTTCTTGAGAAGCTAGCTTGAGACTTGGGAAACAATTGCACGTTCAATCTGATTGATGCCTTTTCCAAGAACAGCGCTACAACGGATAAATGTCACAGTTCTTTTATGAAATACTGCATTATCAATATTCTGGTTTTCAAAACTATTCCTTATGGTATCCTCAAGTTTAGAGGCCAAAACTTCCTCAGAACTACCATCATCGAGTAAATCAATCTTGTTAAATATAACTATTACTCGACAGTCGTATCCAATTCTATCACCGTTATTCACAATTAAATTTTGAAGTTCCTTAAATGATTCGTCAAATCTAATCGGTAAGCTGACATCGATGCACCATATTAACACGTCTGTCTTATTGAAATAGTTTTCCCAAAATGGTCGAAGTGTAGTTTGACCACCAACATCCCATAAATTGATGTTATAGATATCATCGATGCAGAAAGTCTTGATTTGAAAACCAATAGTCGGTGTAATCTTTTCGGTACGTTCAGCTTCAGGTAATAATTGGTTCACTAAAGTAGATTTACCAGAATTATCCAAACCGATGACTAAACATCTAATTTCTTTGTCCTTCTGTTTCTGTTTCTTTATTATGGTAAGTAGACCCATTGATCGCACCTTATTTACCGGTTCTTTTATATCTAAGGTTTATTTGTCTCTTCCGTCTATATATATGTTGTAAAAATAGCATTCATTAAGTTCTAGAGATTGATGTTCAACACTCAATTACGGTATCTATTCCATAAATGTAGAATGTTTTCTTTCTTATATATAAATGCCTAATCTCATCTTGAAAATGTTACTTCAGCGATGGCGGGGGGAGCGAATCTGAAAAATGATCCAGCTAAGTAAAACAAAACTTGAATAAGCTTCACACTTGTTTAAAACGGAGGTGAGATGATTTGTTAGTCCATATGAGTAAATATTCGAATATTGAGAAATCTACAAGATAGATTAATACCACTAATATTTGAGAGATTACAGATGGATTTATATGGTTCTCGATGGTAAGAAAATCTTTGGTAAATATCAGAAATTCTGATGTTAGATACAAGACACAACGTTCACATCTTCTACCTGGAAGGGATGGTATTCGTAGGAGATTGGGATCACAACAGACTACTTTAATGCAGACAAGAACCAATAGAAAAAGACAGCGTAGACTTTTCGAATACGATATTCCAACTACAGCAAATCCTAGAATGAGTAAAAGGGTTGAGAATGGAGTAATAGATTTAAATGATGATCCTATTATAATAGAGGAAGATGAGAAGGATTTTCAAGAAGAACATAGTGATAGAAACAACATTGAAGAAATTACAGAGGAGCCAGAAGTACTTTCCCCGAGTCAATCGCAGTCCATCCTGAATGACGAGCAAGATGAACAAGAGGTAGTAAATGTCGTAGAAAAGACACTGTTTGTGGGTGAAGAAGTTGAAACAGAGGTTATAGAAATGCAAGAAAAATTAGATAATATTGAAAGCATAGAGATGAGGAGAGAACCTAATGATAATGGAATCATTACATGCCCTATTTGCAATTGCAACCTGTCAACAATGCAATTATATGAAAAGGAAGCACATTGTGAGGCATGTCTTGAAAACCTGTCAAAACCTGCAAAATATGGAACAAAATCAATAGAGCCAACAACCATGATAATATCAGACGATGAAGACGATGATGATGATGGAATAATGGTTTCAAAATCTGTTGCCATTACATCACTTGAGAAAATACGACGGATGGCCAAAGTTAATAACCCAAAACCAAAACCGAAGGGAAATAGAAAAGAAAAGAACGTACGATCCACAAAACCGAAGCAATATCTACCTAGTATTAAAATACTGACATTTGATTGCGGTTATAGAATAGTTGTTGATGGATTCAATTTTGCTCCGGAAGTTGATATTTCGAAATACTTTCTTTCACATTTCCATTCTGATCATTATATTGGACTAAAAAAATCATGGGAACAAGGTACAGTATATTGTTCACAAATTACAAGCGATTTATTACAGGCTAAATTTAAAACCCCAATTGAAAGGATTACAGTGTTAAGAAATAATGAGCGTCATTGGATTACAGATACCATATCAGTGATACCTTATGATGCCAATCATTGTCCAGGGGCTCAGGTATATCTTTTTCAGGAATTTTCAGATAAAAATAATTTGAAGAAACCGCTAAAGCAATTCATTCATACAGGAGACTTCAGAAGTAATGATAAAATATGTGAGGAATTCACTAATATAGAAGTCATCGATGGCGTGTATTTGGATACCACATATCTTTCCCATACAAATAATTTCCCGTTACAGCGTGAAATTGTTGACAAGACTAGTGAGTACGTTAGAGAATATTTTATCAAGAAAGATGAAGCGAATGCAAAGCATCGTGCATTCAGTGTAGTTCCTGCTCCTACAAAGAAATTGGTATTAGTTGGTGCGTATGCTATAGGTAAAGAAAAATTAGCAACAAAGATATGTGAAAGACTTAATTGTCATTGTTTTGTATATAATCAGGAATTACGATCATACTATATGGATTGTGGGAATCACGACTTGAACTCAGGTGAAATAAATGTGCACCTTGTCCCTCTTGGTGTGCTAAAGAACGAAGAAACCATATTAAAATATTTGAAAGATGTTGTTAAAGTAAGATGGTTGGATGTAATTGTAATTGGAATAATACCTACAGGTTGGACATATGGTAATATGTGGGAAAGTAAAAACTTAACACTTTCTAAGGATCAGAAAAGAGATGTGTCCTTGACCGCATGGATAGATAAAGATAAAGATATGTTACCTGATAATTGGTTTATAAAGCAATTAAATGAAAATAAAAAATTTCAAATTTTCAAAGTTCCATATTCTGAACATTCTAGTTTTATGGAATTGATTCGGTTTGCTACTTGTGGTAAATTTAAATGGAATAAAATGTTAGCCACGGTAAATCTTGAAAACTTGGATCGTGCTAGAGATATGGCAGAATGGTTTAATGTGTGGAAAACTATTAATGATAGAAAGTTTGACGATAATCATATCTAATACAGTAGATCCTATTTGCTTTTACAAGGTTACAAGCAACTAAATAATATGGTAATGAATATATGTATTAGTATATATAAATAGATATATATTCCTATACTTAACAGTACAGGGGGGTTCTGTAACATAGTTTATATTGAAAATAATTTCAATGAAGAATTATTGGCTCTTCTAGTCTCTATCGCCGAATAATTAAAAGTAGACAGTTTTCTTTTGTATAAATTTGCTTGGAAGGCTTGACTTTTTTTTACCTTTAAAAAGAGAAAATTTTGAGAATATAACTTTTACTGTTTTTATTCCTTCTTTAATAATCAGTGTGAAACTAATTAGGTCAAGAACGTCTCTTGAAAAGGGGTTGGTAATAATTTATAAATACACTGGAAATGAAAGGAAATTTGAATATTATTACTATAATTAAATTGATTCCTTAATTGAATAATAATCAGAATCTAAAGTCTCATCATTATTGAATTGTTCTATAATATTGTTTGGTACATTAACATTTAAAGGAATTCTTCTATCCATTGGATTAATTAATTTATTAAATCTCATAATTAAATTAGCATTCTTAGTATCGAATCTTTTAATAAGTTTTCTATAATACAACCCACATGCATTACACAAAGTTCTATTTCCGTATGGACCTCTTCTCCATTCAGGGGTTTGAACTTCACCACAGTGGAAACATTTAATTAATCTAACGTTCTTCTTCTTTTTATTATAGACTCTTTTCTTTAAGATTTTTCTCTTCGGATCCTTAATCATAGAGCATAGAGCCTCAGCGGTGTATAGAGCGTTATTACCATCATTTTTACGTAGCATTGGCTGTTGTTGTTGTTGTTGAGCAGAATATAGAGACATTGGAGGAGTTAGAGGAGAATGTGGATAACTGTTTGCTTTTTGGATATAATAACTACCAGAGTTATTTAATTCAAGTGGATTTCCATGGATGTTATGAGTGTTAGCAGATGAATGGATTGGATTGATTACAGGACTATGCCCGTTTTGAATAATATTCTTGTTTTTACTGTGATCGACACTGTTAGGAATTTGTTGGGTTAATTGATGTAAGGAAGGTAATGATCTATTTTCGAATTTGGATTCACTTCTTAAAGAATTTAATTCTGTTGATAATTTATTGTATTCAATGACTAGTCTATTTAAGAACTGCGGATCTTGGAAAGTTGGAACTGTCATTGTATTGGTGTTATTATTAGTTGTTGGACCTGCAACAATTGAGGCGGTATTAGAAGCGGCCGGGTATGGATTAATAGCATCACTAGTCGAACCGCGGTTATTACTTAGTTGCATGGCGGAATTGGCATTTATAGCAGTGCCTCTAGCTACGGTATTATAATTGTTATTGCTAATTGGAGTTGGTGGAATACCATGACCTAAAGGAGAGCCGGTATTAGTAGCGGTAGTAGCAGCAGAAGCAGCAGAAGCGATTTGCTGTTGTGGTTGTTGCTCAGCAGGAGTGTACGACTTGGTGTATAAAAGGTCTTTAATTGGAGGTAGTTGAACAATGGCATTTCTTTGAGATTGTAAAATATTACTATTATTATTGCTGTTATTATAAGCTACATTTGAAATGGTAGTTTGTTGGATAGGCTGTTGCTGTTGAAATGTTGGAGCAGTGGCAGTTTGATAAAATGGTTGTTGAAACTGTTGAGGTTGTTGCGTTTGATATAACTGAGGTTGAACCATATTTGTATTTTGTAAATGATATTGTTGTGGAATAGTGACAGATTGCTGTGGAACCATTAAGATTTCATTTTTAACTGGACCGTTTCTATTACTTGAGTTCAACATCATTGCGATATATATGATTTTTAGTAATCTGTGTTTTTTATTTGATAAAGATTTATGTGATTTTGTTAGGGAACAAATAAGGTTTTATAATTCTTATAATTAAATATATTCTTTGGTAATCCTTTTTAAATAGTCAATATTTAAAAAAGGAGGAACCTTTGGGAATTAAGGTAATTTAGATATCTGAAGAAAAAACTTTAGGGGATTTCTTAAATTTATTTTCTTTTCTGGTCTTACACCTATGATCTAATTTAAATACTATCTTTTAAATAATCAAAAAAAAAAGTAGTGGGACTAATATCTTAGAAAGAAAGAAAAATGGAATGGCTGAAGTTATAATAGTTATACTATGGAACTTTGGAGACAGAATGTAAAAAAGAAATAAAATATGTTGAAGTAAGATCAGATTAAGTTTGAATGGTAAACGAGAAAAGAGGATAGTTGAGAAAAAGGATAAGAAATCTCTAAAAATATCATATATATATATATATGTGTGTGTGTGTGTGTGTTAATTAGAAATAAGAACATGTTCTTGATATGAGATAGAAAGGAAGAAAAGGTGTATGTATGTTATTAAACTAGGAATAGTATAATTCCTGCACAAGATTAAGATTGCTTGGAATGGTGAGATACTTTTACATTCACTTCAAAGAAGGACATCTTCAACAACAATATCGGGAAGGATTTCGATATTGTTGTTGAATGGCAAAGAGAAAATATTGGCAAGACAATAAGCAGTAATGTCGCTATGAAGATAGAGAGTAAAAGAATGAAGAAACAAAAAGAAAGAAAACAACTTTAAAGATTATTGGTATATCTCTATAATGTATGTATGTAAACATGCATGTTCATAACGACATATTATTCATATTACTCTTATTATTGTTGATTTCCTTCCTGATATCTTTTTTTGAAATGATATACGGGTAGATATCTGTAGACAACAACATATCTCTAGGAGTAAGTCTGTAAAAATAATATAATGTACTCAGAAAATGAGGAAGACCAGAGCGGGAACAAATTGAAAAAATTAACTTATAATTGATGTATGAGTCTGAGACAACGACTCTGAACCAAAGTTCAATAATGAAGAAATGTAAGCAGAGAGAGGGCAAAGATGAGATAAAAAATGTTGTTAGACAAAGAACAGAAAACTTGAGAAAAAAAAAATGGGACAAGAAAAGTTTAAAAGCATCCTTTTTGCTTATTTTTGTTCTTTATGGTAACTAAGATTCTTGTACGTCGACAAGTTAGACAAACCTGAAGCAAGGATGAGTACAATTTTACAAGAAGAAGAAATAAAAATTAAAGAAAAATACAATACAATATCGTTGTAGTTTTTTGTTGTCTATTTGCTGTCGATTTTTGCTGCTACTACGCATAGTCACAGGTTTGCGACAAAGATTCGCACAAGAAGCATGCGAGTGAGTCTCTCAAATGATTTTTTTTCTCTTCTTTCTCTGTACCTAGCTAAAAATCGTTACAATATCTCAAGAAAAGAAAAAGAAAAAGTCAACTGTTGTATTGTTTAGTAGTTTATTTGACAATGACATAATATTATAATTATTATTATTACTATTATTATTAATATTATTATTATCAATCTAAGAATATAACTTGAAAATTAAGTACACCAATATCTTATTACGGGGCTAAATCACCGCTCTGTTCCTATTCCTAACGACATAAAGTCAACTTAAAATATATCCTGATAATAGAGCGACTAAATCCCACTCTATATTGACAGAAGTCTGTTCTATTACCTATTGTTGTTGTTCTTGTTGTTTTAGTTTTCTAATTCGTTCTTACAGGGCTCTTTATCTGCACGCAAAGTGCGAGAGTTAACTTGCTAAATTGAATAAGTCAAATTCTCACGTTATCTCGTTGTTATATCTCCTCCTTGAGTAAATCTGCAATAATAATATTAATAATGAAAAACCTTTAATTCTATGTAACAACAAAAACGGTTTTCTTTGTTAGCATATTATTTTAAAGATATATATTGATTTAATCCGTTAAATGATTCCACGTTTGTAATGTCTATTTGATATCTGAGAAATCAATGAAGAACATTATGGTAGGAAAAGAAGAAGAAAAAGAAAGATTGAGGATCTCTAGAATGTAACTTTAATAAAAAATAAATGAATCCTATTAAAGTGGCTCCATTTTTTATATTTTGAAATGATTTCTTTTCAGGGAGTAAGATAATTTTCTGTAAGGCAATTACCGTGGTCGATTTACAATTAACCAACGGAAATGATTTTGAACCTTCTTTCTTTCCTACCCGCTTTGCTGTCTCCTTGCATTTCTCTTTTAAACTAATTTATTTTTTTTTGTTTTTTCGCTCTCCCGGTAATGTTTCGGCAAGTTCCCGTGCTGTCGCACCTCCCCAGATTATTTAGTGTAGAGGGACTCCAATATGGTGATTCCTGTCTACAAATGACCTGCCTAGATGATTTAAGATTTTTCTTTACGTAGATTCTGCAGAATGGGAGAAGGAAAAACTATTTTATGTTAAACACGGGGTCTAAATTGAGATGTTACGTATTAAATTATTAGGGATCACTGATCTTGTACCTCGATTTGTTAGATATTCTACTTATTTAGTTATTGAATGTCAATCTGTAACATTTTTTTTCTTCTATTTTATTAGATATGAGAGAGGAGGATTCAGAAAATTGAAAACTAGATAAGGAATGGCTTTTTTGGTGGCGTCTGGAATTTTCCGTAGCAAAACAATATATCTCAATAAACCTTCATGAGATTGGGGAATTTTGGATAGGAAAAGAAAATACAATTATTTTTAAAGAAAAGGAATTTCGTAGGAAAACGGCTGTTTTGTTTTAAGATGAGAGCTAACATGATAAATAAATGTAAGATTTGGACGTACACAGTTTTTAAAGATTGTTTCTTTATGATATGTTACTCAATTTAAGTTTAGACTTCTATTATATTAAGGGAATTTTTTTAATAAGAGGTAAAAGAGAGAAAAAATTTAATCTTGAAATTCAGAGCTGTTCGCATTCCTCTCAAAAGATAAATCAAGAATTTGATAGCTTAGCAAACAGACAATACAGTCCGATTTTACGTCAAATAGTAAGAAAGATTTGTTGATATTCACCCCGATGAATTTAAAAGGGAATCCAGATTCTCGTATGTATCAGAAAAATTTAATCAACGTTCCACCGAAAATCTATCTGGGAATCAGATTTCTCTACGTCAATTGTTATCAAATTGCTTGAATTTTTGAGAATGCCGATGAGAACCTTTATAAATCATTTTTATGTGAAAATTGGGGTATTTTTCGGAACATTTTAATAAGAATTAACTTTTTCAAAAGGGATTCGAGCTTCACAGAAGAAGTCGTAGTTCTGGCAGAAAATGGAAATAAAATTATCTATTGTTCTCAAGGGTACACCCTGCAAACCATTTACTACTGATGTTTCTCTGCATTTTTGGAATATCATTCCTTTTTCGGAATCATCCCCAGATACAGACGCAGTAACAGAGTGCGCTCCTTGCACATGAAATGGAATCATACAATTCAATGTACCAAATCATCACAACGTACCGTACGTTCTTTTTACACCATTTTCTTTTCTTTTCCAAAATCGGAAACAAAGATCGTCCCACACACTGCTGTAAAAATAAAACTACAGAATAAATGCGTAGAAATTGACCGCATGACTTTTTTTTTTAATTGTTGTTTAGACATATATTTTTGAGATCCGATTTCCTCAAGCTTAAAAAAAAGAAAAGACTAAATCTACGAAGAGTTACTCTTATTTTAATAAATAATCTACGGAGTTCCTTGCCTATCTTCGTTTAAGTCGTTCTTAAGAAATCCCGCTCTTTTCCTATTCAATTAATTTAAGAATTATTCATTTTACTTCAATTAAAGATATTTTATACAAGCATGTCCTTACCTCTTGGGGTCTTACTTCTATTAGTACTGGATTTTTGTAAATACAAAAAGTAAGCTTTAGTATAAACCTTTCATTGGGAAGAAATTCTATATTGTGTTCATGATTTTAGTGCATATTACTTTCAATGACAATATATTAAATTTTTGTAGTTTACAACACATTACAAACGGAGAGAGAGATAGCGATTTCTCTAGGGAAACACGATAGAGTCACATGTTGAAATTTACTCAACTGCAATAATTCCAGTAATTGTACCTTTTCTTGGAATGCTAATGTAAATGTCTCGCGGAACATACAGCTGACAAACCCTCCCCCTCTACGTTGTAGAAAACGTATGATTATTAGTAAATTATAGTATTTAGAAATTCAGAATTACTTGATGGAAGTCGTTATTGTTGAAGTATCCATTTATTCTATTAATTACATTCTGATATTACATCCACAATTTCGAGAGCCAAATTTGTTTATACCGGCCCTATTTTAGTAAAGGCAATATTTAAACTGGCTATGAATATCTACAATAATTGAAGGAATGTTGATTCGACAATATCTCAACTAAAATGCATAGATAAAAATGCACTGTTTACTCATATTAATAAAATATATACTAGTATTGATTAAACAGCCTTCCATACTCAATTAGAAATTTAAACATAAGGTTGGCGTTAGTTCAATTAGTACTGCTAACAATACATTATCTTTTTTATGTACGCAGTAATAGCCTCAGTAATAAGATCCATAATTTAACGAACAACAGTGAAATATTTAAATTTTGCTGGTAAATTGCTGGTACCTCTTAGTAGTCATCTATTGTTATGATTGTCTTTTCTTATTGACATTTGAGTGACAAAATTGGGACTTATTACTATAAAATTATGTAATGCAGTAGAGAAAAGAAATATTTCGGAAGGTGTGTTTATTATTATGATAAACTGTTTTCGGGGAAAAAGATATCAATTTGATACAACTTGTTACTCTTAAATAATAGATGGTATTGTCATATTGTTATTGTTTATTTATTATATCAGACGCCTGGAACATATATTGTTATTAAATTTTCTTTGTTCTTATTGTTTTATTAATTATTATCGATACTATACAGGGCCCCTCCGCTCTGAGGAGTCATTGAGTAGAAATTTTCTAGTATTATAAGCATCGAATCACACATTGTTAATGGTAACAATATGTTGTTCGATTTGTTGGGTCTGGGTCGTTTGTTCTATCCCACAAGCATAAGTCTTCAAACATAAACCTATTGTTTAAGTGTCTCAAAATGTGAAAGTCGAGGTGCGTCTTCTCGCGGGCTGTTGTTCTCCTTTGTTCTGAAAAGAATTTGAACTAAAAAAGGAAAGAGTTAAAACAAATTCTCTTTATTTAATTTTCCTTTTTTTCTTTCAATTAAGAATTTCTAAAATTCCTATTGTTTCAGTTTTTATTGTTAAGTTTATGAACCTTTAAGGATAATTTATTGATAATACCATTGTACAACTTGAAACTATTTCCTCCACTCAAGGACGAATACTTCAACATAATTACAGCGTTTAAAACAAAAGTGCCTATACATTTTAATAGTAGAAACGGGGAATTGATATGAACTCTCTTTAATGGTCGAGTGTTTGTTTTCAGAAAAAGGACTTTCGTTTGCGTTCCTTACATTGACAATCACAATAGTGCATGGTTACATTAGATAGTTGATAATTGGTAACTTATCTAAGGGTGTAGCCCATGAAAGCTATGGGGATATGTTAAAAAATGAGAAAACTTTTTATTACAATACACCACAACTTTCATTCCAGGTTTATACATATCTTCACCCCATTTTTTATAACTTAACAGTTCTTCTTCCTGTGCATAGTGCTTACCTATTTATGGTCACATACTATAATGTGTCGATTTTCCTCTCCTCCTTTTGGCCCATTCTATTATTGTGGTTATGTTAACCTTATTGTTTGCAAAACAAACATTACTAGAAAAGTAACTATCATTCTTTACTTCTAGAATAAACTTGATAAGACTGTTCTAAACAACATGTCACCCTAAATCGGTATGATTGCCACATTTCTGACACTTTGAAAACTCAGAAATCTTAGTTACCCTTACACCCTCAAAATTTCTATAGGAAATTGTCACGGTGTACCATCTGGCATGGTGAATGGGTATGCCCGCGACGGTTGACGGGGATTTTAAAAAGCGCGCCAGTTTCCAACTTTTGTATGGCGAGTGTGTGCGATCTGAATAGGTTAAACATGGAAAAAATAAAGAAGAGAAACTACATGCCCTTCTTAAAGCTGATGGTGCAATACCGAAGTATATACAGTGAACATAATTGTTTCGGCTGATGGATGTTGTACTGAATTAAAAGAACAAATGTAAAAAAATGTCCTTATTATTATTATTATTATTATGATGATGCCATTCTAATATAGACAAAGACTATTCTATGGCGAAGAAAACTGTCCTTCTTCGACCATGATAGAAACAAGCAAGCCAACAGGATAACGAGTATGTACAATTAGTTGATTAATCTACCCTGTTGGGAATAAGATTAAGACAGATATTATTGAAAATGATTCAATCCTTTCGAAAGAAGGTATTTCAATAATATTATTGTTATCATTTGGTGACCCTCAAAGTGATATTGATTTTTTAGGGGAACTTTGAGGTCTCTTATTAGGCATATTTTTTATAAGTGTAATTCAAAATATCGGTATCCAAAACATTTCGGGTATCTTATCCAACGTTCAAACTTAAATTGTGGCAGAATTAAAAGAGCTATGGACAAACTGATCGAGCTTCTACAAAAGAGCGTAATATAAATAGCCTAAATAGATACCTTATATAGCGAATGGATTTCTTAATTATGTAATAATATTGTGACACCCTCAAAGAAAATATCCAAGGGTACGTGTACTTTCACTATTATCATGAGGTCTTTTTTTTTGGGGGGGTATTTTTCTGGATATTTTTGTGAAATACATACAAGTTTTATTGGGTGGCGCGAGTCTTCCAATTGACAATCCCTGTGTACAGTTAAAGTTGGGAAACTCAAAAGGGCCATTATGGAGTCTCCCATTTTGGGGGGGGAAAACAGCATATTGTGATATCATAAAAGCTAAGTCATACTAGTAGAAGTGCTAACTATATTATAAAAGTAATAGGATATTCTGATCCAATAACAATATTATCATTGGTATATTTACTGGCATTACGCAAAAATTTTGAATTGGAAGAAATTAAGAAGTGATCTAGGGTGATCATCGGTATTATAGTAGTCTTCAGAAGTAATTATGGGTCCAAAATATTATAAGCAAAGGGTGTATGAACTGAAAGAATGGAATGACAAAGTTGCTAAAGAACAAGAATTAGTTACTGGGGGGAAATCAGGAATAGAAAGTTCACTACCTATGTTACTATTGAACTATTTTATCATCAATGCGTATGAGGATGCTAGTTGTAGGATGGCTAAAGAATTAGGTTACATTTCAAGTAACAGGGATTTGCTTCAATTTAATACATTATTTAAGATACCAGAACGTTCTAGAATCCTAAATCTTGTGAAATTGGGGCAAATTTCGGATGCAATGGATATGATTAAAAATAATTTTGGACTAGAAATATTACAGGAAGAAAATGATCAACATTATGCAGGTGATGTAAGTTTCTCTAATAGTACCTATGATAGTAAGCATGTGAATGATAACAGTTTATTACCCCATACTCCGAAAGATAAGAATACTGAGAATGAAGATGATCTTCACTTTAAGTTGCTGCTATTGAATTTAATTGAGATGATACGGAATAACAAGAAAAAAAACAAGGGAGCAGAAGTTGATAAAGATTTCATAATCAGTTTAATTAGTTATTCAAAGGAAAAATTAGCTCCAAAAGCATTAAAAAATGAGTCACATATGAAACAACTTGAACTTATAATGACACTACTTTTAATGCCTCAAGGACTCAAAACAGATTTGCCATATGATTTAAATAAACTATACTCGTTGTCACTAAGGAGAAAGGTCGCGGCTTTAATTAATCAAAAATTATTAAAATCAATATATCCAGATATTACAAATCAAACAAAATTTCCAAATGTATTGCAATCGCCAGAATCTATGACAATCCTTGATCATAAATCGTCAAACTATAAGTCTGTTTTAAGAACAGATGTGAAACCACAAGAACTTCAAAATACGACACATGTGGTTGCTGCAAATATGTCAGCCAACGCTACATCTGCTGGTTCGAATAGTGTGTCAGACTCTACCTCTTCAGCAATTTCAGGAACAGCCTCTTTGGACAATCAATCGGGTACATTATCAATTATATCAGCATCCACAACTAACAACTCATTGAGAACTAATATGAGCTCAGAAAGGTCGGGGAGGGGCTCGATAAAGGATTCTGCTACTACTAATAATACTAACCAACTTGGTAAGAATGACGATATATTAAATAATCAAGATTCCAATCTCATCCCAGATATCCGTTTTGAATCAAAGTTATCTCAGATTCTTAAATTGTGGGCTTGGTGTGAGAACGAATTTCATCAGCACGATTATGGTATACCAAGGGTACAAAATAAAGCTTAGTGAGCTTATATGCATCTATATAAGTAAATATTATGATATATATTGGGTTTATAAAAAATGACGTCTCATTTCTTCTAGTTTATCATGTTATCCTTGATGTAGCTTAATCGATAATGAATTCACATTTAATTCTATCACCAGTTTCAATCTTTAAGAAGCAAAGCTGTACCTCGTCGATATTCGTGGCCAAAACTTCATTATTTGTGTTATATATTCTGACGTTACCCGATATGGTAAATGGATTCCCCTTGTTGTACTCGTTGAATAAAGTAGAATCTTTGAAAAGATGATACAATTTCAATCTTAGCACATGTAACGAACAACCAAAATCCTGTCTTCTCTCAGATTCAAAATCTTCTGGTGAAAATTCAATATGATATTTCAATGGTTTCTCTAAGACATTCTTACCATTGGCAATGACGTAGCTATCTACAAATACATCAGATACATGTACGGGCTTTGAAAAAAATTTATCCATATCTTCAAATTCTTCCACAATTATACCTGATTTCTCATCTTTATATTCTTTGCTGTGATAATCGTCATTAAGAATCATACGATGTAGTTTAATACCCTCATCAATCCTCCCTACGTTCAGTTCGTCATAGGTTTCCTTCTGGAGTAACGTCATTTCAATGCTCACCCAAACTTCTTGGATCAAAGCCAATCCACCAAGGATTATTAAATATAGCGTGATTCTTCCACTAATTGGATCACCATGTATAAATTGATGGATGTAGGGGGTCGTCTGTAAGATATTTATTAGATGATCTTCAATCTCGAAATATTTGGTTACGTATTGATCTGTTAAATTCCCCATCTCCTGAGTTAGTTATCCACTAATTTTATTTGTAATTCTTTAAAATTGTTTCCCTGATCAGTTCTGAGATATGGCTTGATTCAATATTAAAGAATGGCGTGAAAATCAATAAGTAGATCATTTTGAATTTTTTGATCTCCAAGACGAAGATATATATTTGATTCTCTTTAAAATAAAACCATTCACTTATACGAGCGCTCACCCCAGAAGTCATATTTTTTTCATTTTTTTCATTGCCGCTTGTACCGGATTATTAATTTATGATTTATACGAAGGCCGATATTTTGAAAATATCGTTTAAATGATAAATTCCGCATGAGATGACGTTTCAAAGTAAACTCAACAAATATCAAGCGTCTGTCAATCGATTCAAAACTTCCTCAACTTTATCGACCTGCTTTAAAGATTTCAAAAAAAAAGAATGAAAACATGTTGTTAGTAAATGAAATGAAAATATAATAAAGAACTGCGATGGCAAGAGCTCATCAGGTAAATATCATATAGTAAGACTAATGATAAATAACTATTTGACAATTACATACCCACTTCATAAATTTACGGTCAGAAAGCTTATCCCTAATCATGCGCTTAGAGATTTTGACTTTGGTCTTTGGTAAGGTCTTAGAAGAATTTTTAGGATCAATTGAAATATCGTGGCCTTCATTACTATTCGTCTTGCAAGGTTCATTAACTGTCTGTGTCCGATCTACGGCTGTTATTCCAGTATCGACTTTCTCTTGGGCAATTGTTGTTGGACTATCTATAATTCTATTATCAGAACTCAGAGGTAAACGTTGTGAGACATTTTCTTTTCCAAACTGTTTGTGTTCCATATTTCCAGTAAGATAATCGGGCTGATTTTGAAGCTGGATACAGTGTAAACTTGTGTTATTTGAATTACCTTTGAGGATATAATTATTATTTAGTTGTGGAATAGCAGGAACTTCTCTATTCTCATCTATAGTCATCACGAAATTGTTAGAGATATAAGATCCCTGATATGGTACATCAATTTTATTTATGCGAGAATTTTGAATTTCTTGTGAAATTACGTTACCAGTTGGTGCTATATCAGTTGTTTTTTGTAAAACATCACTCATGGATAATTTCGCCTGACTTTCATTAGCTTCTATATCATTACTGTTATGCTTGTTAAGCATGTTATTTCCGGGATTCTCTTGGAACGGATTTAAGTTATCGGAAAGTAGAGTATCTGCAGTACTTATTTTTTTCCCACATTCACCATGTGTATCTTGTGGAATGGAGTCCTTCTTTTTTAAATTTGATGACCCCATTTGAGAGCTTGTCAACTGTGATTCTAGCTCGATAAAGCTATCATTGCCTGTAGAATTGTTTTCAACAAAGGCATAGCTCCGCGTTAACGAAATAGGATTATTGTTGAACATGTAATTCGTAGTCGGTATTGAATTACTAAGAACGGGTGTAAATTCTTTAACTGGTATGTTTAACGATTTCAAAATAATTAATGTATTGGAAAAATCTGAGTTATTAAGAAATTCAATTTGAAATCTTCTTAGTATTTGACAGTCATTCTCTTGTTTCAAATACTTGCAGGATAACGAAGGACTTCTACAGGATAGCTTAAAGTGGTTATTAGAATTTCCAACAGTAGTACAAAGAATATCCAAAATAACATTTTCCCTTGATGTTGTGGTTAGCGTCACTCTATTTCCACCAAATCTTTCAATAACAAGTGAAATAAAATAGTTTTGATTGAAATGTCTCCATTTGGATTTATCCAGTTGATTGGCTGGAATATCAAATCCGTGAGGTGCATTTATAGAACCATAATATGTGGAATATAACTTAATAGGAACAGATATTTTGAAATTCATCTAATGTCGAAGTCGGATTGAATAAAAGCGTATTTCTATCTGTTCAATGTAATCAGACCCTATTACAACTGTTATATCTTAGTATATTATAGTGTCTTCTTTGAAAACAGTTTAAAATTGACAAAATTCAGTTGTTTCCTAAAAATGGGGTGTGTTTATCCATCAATAGTTGTCTATTTGTCACTCCAAAAAATAGCCGCCGATGTTGTTGTTTTTTTCAAGCCGCTGTTTTTAACAACGATTTGGCCTTGGGGGCTCAATGGATATTACAATTTCATTTATTGAAATAAGACGACAAGAAATTACGACGGAATTAAAGGAATAAAACTACAAAATCTTCGCCATTAATGACATTGCAATGCTATCATAGATCTCATAGTGGTGCAATTATTGAATTGTTATGGGGTTCCTGTAATGTATTTACCTTCAATTCAGCTGTTTATAGTACTTTAGGAGTATGTGGGCAGGATAGAAATACATATAATTACTTAGTTATTTGGGTTGTTATGTGGCTACATCACCATGTTCTTAACATTGGTACTTCATGAAGTTCGCTGTGGATTCAAAACATTGTTACTTTCTGACCCCATCTATTTTCCTTTGTTGCGCGGGTGTTAATATTTTTCAAAAGGAGGGCATCGATAATTTTTTTTCACCTTCAAATAATTTGCACAAACTCAACCTATATTTTATCAAGAAAGTCCAATTCCTTTGGACATGTTTGCTCTGTTATCTATTAACAGGGCATTAGAGACTGATATTTTTATTCTCATTCTCATAAAATAATTGTGAACCGTTTAATCTGTTGCAAATAATACTTTCCATTATGGTGTATTTTTATGAATCAAAGCTGAATGACTACGACGACAGCCCTCATTTGATCGTTACCGGTAAGGATAAGTTCGAGAACGATCTACTAATAAAATGGGGTTATAAAGAATTAAATTATATGTGGTTTCATGCTGATAAATACTCAAGTGGACACATATATTTACAAATGAAAGAAAATGAGAAAAGTCTAAGTGATGTTCCTGACGAGGTAATTACGGATTGTCTTCAATTATGTAAGGCATCATCCATCGCTGGTAATAAATTACCTGAATGCACTATATTGATTACACCATGGTCTAATTTAAGAAAAAATAAATATATGAAACCTGGTGAGGTATCATTTAAAGCCACAAGATATTGTCAAAGGAAACAATGTTTCGCAAGAGATAATAAGATCATTAATAGACTAACCAAGACAAGGGTTGAATTGTTCGATAATGTTGAAGAGATCTTACATGACGGGAAGAAGACCAAAGATGGGTTGTATTTTAACAATTATCTCAAAACAAAGAAAGATAAACTAATTGATGAAGAAGCTCAAAGGAAACGGGAAAAGAAACAAAAAAAGAAGGAAAAAACAGCTGAAGAAGAATGGTACAGTACATTAACCTAAATTGAGGCAAAAGTGAATGATAAAAATACACAAACGTCAAACGGATGAAAAAAATAAAATAAAAAAGAGAAATAATGCCGTGCTCTAAGCTCGCGACAACAACATCGACGAAAATTTATTAACTAAGAGATAAAAGTTATTTACAATTTTGCAATAAAGCACGTAATATTTGGTCAGTTTGATCCGTGGTTGCAAGTTAATCCGAGTTTGATGAAGCCAACCCATATTGCGTTGAGACAATGGGAACATATTTTCAACTTATGTTGTTACAGATTGAAACATTCCCACGGATAGTTTCTTCATCTGAGATCTCCAATCGCCTTCATACATTTGCAGCGTTCCTTAATCAACATGCAGCCCACATTCGAAAAGGGCATCCACACCCGATATCCTCTGTGTGTCAAATAAACAAAGGAAGAAATAAAAATAATGCCTGAAAAATATTTTAAAAAGCCTAAACTTTAAAGAAACTAAGAGAAACTAAAACTTTATTTTCGTTTTCGTGGCTGTTTTTGTTTTTTTTGACGTGATTCGCTTCCCCAATTAGGATATCATCGACGGGTCGTCGTTTCTTTTTCTGGAAATTCTGGTCACGTGTGTATTTGATCTTTTTGTAATTTTTTTCTTTTTTTAAAAAAAAATTTTTTCAGTTGAAGCAAGCGATGCGATGAGTTGCAATTTTTCACTTAGTGGTTAGTAAACATCATGATTATGTTTGATCGACGAACATCAAGGAAGTTAAGTGAGACACAGTAGTTCATTGAATTGTTGGATTGCATGTATCTTAGGGAGTATTCCTTTCGTAGTTCTTTGTTTTAAGTAATAGATAACTATACGTAGAAGTATTTTGTATTAAAAATCAATCAATTGTTAAAAGGAAGATTACCAATAGTGAATTAGTCTATAATCTTTATATTGCTATTTTTTGATAATCTTCGACCTATACATATAATAATAATGTCAAAAAGAACATTGGATAGAGAAGAAGAAGATAGAATTGTTTCTGCCAGAACCAACAATAATGCTGCACCAGCTGTTAAAGGCTCTTTGGATGGGGACGCACAAATTCTGGACGATGGTCAATTTAGTGATACTTTTGAGAGTGACGAAGAAATTGTTGAATTAGATGATGAAGATGACGAAGATATGGAACTAGATGATGAAGGTCAACTGTTAGAAGTGTCTGAAGAAAAAGCCGCAGAATTGTTAAGAAAGGATCAAGAAGCTAGTAATGTTGGTAAAGATGGTAAAGAATTATATTTACCAAATATTTCTCGTCCATTAGGACCAGATGAGGTTCTGGAAGCTGATCCAACTGTCTATGAAATGTTGCATAATGTTAATCTTCCATGGCCATGTATGACTTTAGATATCATTCCAGATACTTTAGGTTCAGAACGTAGAAGTTATCCACAATCTATATTAATGACTACAGCTACACAAGCTTCTAAAAAGAAGGACAATGAAATGATTATTTTATCTATGACTCAATTGAATAAAACATTAGTAAAAGAAGATGAAGATGAGAACGATGACGATGAAGATAACGAGGATAATGACGATGATCCAATCATTGAAAATGAAAATATTCCATTGAGAGATACTACAAATAGATTAAGAGTATCCCCATTTGCCCAATCTAATCAAGAAGTACTAACCGCTACAATGAGTGAAAATGGTGAGGTTTATATTTTTGATATTGGACCACAATCTAGAGCATTCGCGACACCAGGTTACCAAATTCCAAAGACTGCAAAGAGACCA
>PPOO01000947.1:412974-432814 GCA_003708545.1 Maudiozyma turicensis
AAAGAGACCAATACATACAATCAGAAACCATGGCAACGTAGAAGGTTACGCATTAGACTGGTCTCCAATGATCAAAAGTGGCTCATTATTAACTGGTGATTGCTCAGGTCAAATTTATTTAACACAAAGAAGTACATCTAAATGGACCACTGATAAACAAGCATTTAGTGTTGGTAACAACAAATCTATTGAAGATTTACAATGGTCCTCAACAGAGTCTACAGTTTTCGCATCTTGTGGGGTTGATGGCTTCATCAGAATCTGGGATACCAGATCTAAGAAACATATTCCAGCTCTTTCTGTGAAAGCTTCTAACACAGATGTTAATGTTATCAGTTGGAGTTCGAAGGTCGGTTATCTATTAGCAAGTGGTGATGATAACGGTTCTTGGGGTGTTTGGGATTTAAGACAGTTCTCTGCTGACAATATAAATAACGTGCAGCCGGTTGCCCAATATGATTTCCATAAAGGAGCAATTACATCAATCAGTTTTAACCCATTAGATGAATCTGTTATAGCCGTTGCATCAGAAGATAATACTGTCACACTATGGGATTTATCAGTTGAAGCAGACGATGAAGAAATTAAACAACAAAAGGCAGAAACTAAAGAGTTAGAGCAGATCCCACCACAATTACTTTTCGTACACTGGCAAAAGGAAGTAAAGGATGTCAAATGGCACAAACAAATTCCTGGATGTTTAGTAAGTACAGGTACCGATGGTCTAAATATCTGGAAGACTATCAGTGTTTGAGTTGATTCACTTGTCATTCATTCTATAATTGAAGCTTTCTACAAAATGCATATAAGTATTTACATATTATATAATCTTAATCATTGAAAATTGGTATAATTAGAAGGAATCTTCACGATACATAGGGGAATTTTAAGATTATCATGAATTCTGGCGTTCCAATTTTTGAAATTGGAAAGTTCATATTCTACATAATTGATATAACAGCATTTAGCGGACTAGTTCCGGTAATCAATATTTCCTTGTTGCTTTCCCGTATAGCAACGACATTAGGAGAAAAAGTTTTTGAAGGAGCTTAAATTTGATAAGACATAACTATGGGAGTCTATTTGCACAACATCCTTCTGATCCTTACATAGTTGCCATATTTTACCCATATTTTGGTCTACCTTTTGAACAGATAAATAATATTCGGAAAAATTGGCATTTGTTTTTATTTCTTCGTTGAAGTATCCGTGGGCATTAGTTCTATCGATCAATATACTATTCCATCCGACTTTCTCTGCTGCCTGGAAGTCATTTTTAATTTCATCCCCTATATGCCAGCACTGTTTCTTAAATGTAATCAGTGTGTCATTTTCGGAGATAAGGTCGGGTCTCTTTTTAAGTATGTCATCAAGAACATACTCAAACAGTTTCGGATTAGGTTTAGACATTTCAATTTCGTATGAGAAGTATGTGAAGTTCTTGAAATATTTTAGTATGTCGAGGTTTTCTAATAACATATATACGTTTGGATCGGTATTACTGATTATAGCAATTGCTGTCTCTGGGTGAGTCTCTCTTAGGAATTGTAATAATTCCAGAACATCGGGGTACACACCGTATGCTTGCTTTCCCTCGAATCTCTTCAGTATACTTTCAACCATGTTGTCAGGAACTTTAAGGGGCGAAAAAACTCCTTTGATTAATATCCCCCACCATTCATTCGCCGTCATGTTTTGGGTCTTACCATAATTTGGAAACTTTGATTTCAGTTCTACATAAACATGGGGAAACCTTTCTGTTAAAGTTTGCGAGGGAACATCAATTCCAAATTTCTTTCCTTCCTCACTGTATTGCTCCATCACTGGTATTGTAGAACAATAAAGTGTGTTATAAGCATCAAAGGTAATTACTTTTGGTATAGGAAGTTTCGAATGGGTTAACCAAAAATTTGGAGTTATCTTCTTAGGAAAAGTCATTTCTATTAATTTGATGTGAGATTATTCAACTTTATCACTATTGTTTTTTTGTTTACTTGTATGACCCATTTATATCTTTTTCTATTAAGTTGTAAACTGAAACTGTTACAATAATTTATAATTTTTTCAAAAATTATTTTTTTGTTCACTTTACATCACTTTCAGCACAAGTAATCAAATTCATAAGAAATGTTATCTATTTTAATGATAGTATATATATATTAAATTTATTTAGAGTAACAATATACATGCATCAAGTACTGTATTCTGCAACGAATAATTAGAATGACTAACCTTAGTTAATAAAGAATGCATCGTTTTTTGCAAAACAATAGGCATCTGATATTTCAATTGCTTCATATGTACCTTGCAAACTGGTCACTACTCTATATTGATACGCGAATATATCTGTTACCTTGTGTGTTTCAACCACTTGAGGCCTTTTTGCCATTAACCCATTTTTATCTGGTTCTGTATCCTCGGTTCTAACATATGTTAAAGAAAATGGTGGTGTCCCCTCGAACGTGAAAAGAACCTCAGCTTGACCACCTTCATGAATGTCTTCAATAACATAATGTCCTTGTGAGACTGTAACAGATGGAATCGGATGAACATTTAAAGATAGTCTCTTCGATTCAGTTTCCATACCAGGTTTTGTGAAATTTACCAAACATTGCGATGTAGAGTCTTCTATAGAGTCAATAGTGATTAAACCGGGCTCTGACGCTAGTCTAACAAATTGAGATAAGTGCTCTTGCGATTTCAAAGCTTTACCATTAAAGGTATATTGAATAGTGAAAGGGGCCATACCATTTAATTGATAAGTTACGTAATCTCCAACACAGTACTCGACATGGGAATCTAATAAATGTATCTTTGGAACATCAGTAATAGATATAGAAATATGGTTTCTATCAATTTCATTATCGTCGTCGCCAATAAATTTATCAACACCACTACGCATGAATATATTCAATTGATCATTTTGTATATTCCGTAAATCATTAGTACAACCATTAGCGTCTATAATTTTAACAATTGATATGATATGGTTACCTAACTTTAGACCATCATATAGCTTTTGGTACGGGAACGACATAGGGGTTACATTCTCGAGCGTTAATTCTTCAGTTCTGCTGGTACTTTCATGATAAACATTAAATACAATAGTAAATGGACCCTTACCTGAAAATTGCTTAATAGAAATTGGATCTAGTAATGATTTCTGATCAATATTTGCAGAACATGTTCTGAATGTCTTTTCCTGCTCTCCAAATTCAATATATGGCAATGGGTTCACGATTTGTTTAATAATTCTTTCATCTGGATCATTATTTATAGTAGCTGACGAAGTAGACTCTTGCTCTTCGTAGTTAGTATCATATATACTCTTAATGGTAACAATATACTCACCGGATTCATTATTTGGAATTTTCAATGAGGTATATTTAGTTGCTACTTGTATCTTTTCACTTATTACGTTACCATTTGGTGTAACTAGATCATAGTTTAGGGTGAATGGAGGTGAACCTGTTAATAACAAATCAACGGTCTCACCAGTATTCTGACACACAGCGTTATTGATGAAAATAGAATCAGTAATCTTTTTCAATTTAGAGAATTTGTCTTGAATTGTGAACGTAGGTTTGGTGAAATACGTGACCTTAAATTCTTCCTCTTTATTAATAATTTCACCGCGGCAACTGGAATCTCTTATTTCCAATAATTGATATAGACCCTCCTTGCTTACCTTCAAATTCGCCTTATAACTAGTTTCAAACCTGTTTTCAAAGGTTCCTAAAACACGTCCGTCAAATCCCTTATGTTGGTACTTGACGACAAATGGACCTTCACCAGATAACTTCAATGGGATTTCCACGATACTGTTGCGTTTCGTACGAATTTCATTGTTGGACTCAAACCCCGATAATATATTAAAGGATGCAGATGGAATATCACCTCTAACCTCAATTCTAATATCAGGTTCACTTAGAGATACTGCACAACCCGACACATCTTTAACTGATACTAATGTAACAATATAGTCACCCCCTTGGTTAAAATCTGGAGTAGCTAGTTCGTAGTTATTGGTAGTCACATTATCTATTGTATATGATTTTCTGGTATTTGTTGTAATTTCCAAGATATCATATGTAAATGTAAATGGGGGTTCGCCTCCTAGTACAATTGGAATTTTAACATCATGGTTTAGACATAATTTCAAGGAGTTTTTGTAATTTCTTAATGCGATACTTGCAGATGGTTTAACCCTCATTGAAGTCTTGAATGTATAAAGTTCTGGTGGGTTTAATAAGATAGGTTCTCTATATAATTCATTCGAGATATGATCAAATGCTATCTCGTAGTTACCTTCTGAGGATGGGTTATAAGCGAAATGGTTTCTAGAACCCTTAGATACTAATCTTTTAGTTTCAAATAATTGTCTTCTGTTTCCATCGATTTTAAATATCTTTACACTATAATGGAAAGGTGGAATACCAGTGAAGGTCAAATCGAAATTTAACCCAACTTGACCAATACATTGATCTATAATAGGTGTCGAAGTGACATCTAAATGGGGTGGAATTGGTTTGGTGACAGTTACTGTAGATTTACCAATTATAATACCTGAACAATATTTAGAATTTACTGATTGGAGAATATACCTACCTGGTTTTTCGGCTGGGAATGATTTTGTCAATCCATCCAATTGAACATCGAAAGTTTCGACATCATTGATATTGTTCTCATCATTATTTTGGGATCCAATATAGGAGATCTTTGCAAGTAGCGGTAAGTCCTTGTCCCAGTTCTTAATACGGTCGAATGTAATAGTAATATCTCTTTTAGTTGGAGAATCCGAATTAAAAGACTCATCCATCGAAGCTCTTGGTTGCGAATACACATCAAACTCATTCATTAGGTCGTACTCTTTATTTAATTGATCTGATAACATTGTGAAGTCCATAACGTTACCCAATCTATCTGTGAGTTTATCAATCTTGTAAATATAATGTCCATCTGATACAGTTGTGGAATTTAATGTAATGGTGATTTTATGGTTACGTGCCCAAGTTAAGTCGTCAAGATCAGAATCACTGAACGTTGTCTTTGTATTAAAAATATTGGACTGTTTTAATGGGGATTTGAAAAACTCTGGTTGTAGATTTGTATCTGTGAATGAATAAACTTTGTCATCAATGATCTTTGAATAACTTAATTTTAGCGGTGGTACACCATGTAATTCCATTTCAATTTCATCTTTATCCCCTAAACATCTGTTTGAGGAGCCAGAGTTAACCATTGACACGGTTGGACAATGTGGGACAATTACATGAGACTGATAAATTCTCAGGTTTAAATTTTTATTATCGATAATTTTTCTAATTTGATAAAACCCAATTTCCTTTAGTGAGATATTGATGTAACGCATCGTAGATTTTCTCTTTTGTTGTTTCGAATCATCTGATGAATCAACAATATCACTTTCGTACAAGGATTTATCCTTGGACAACAGTAATGATGGGTTGCTGATTTTCTGGAAATCCTTACTCGTTAAATTTTTCAATTGAACCTCATTTGTATATAGATCTCTAAATTCCAGTTCAATCAATTTAATATCTTCAGTAGAATTAATTCTAATTGGAATGTTAACTGTAGTACCTTTACCTTCTGTATCTAATAATTTAGTAAATGAGGAGTCTAGTGGCAAACAATATGATTCATGTAATGGATTTAGCATTGCTGTATTTTCTGGTAAAATCTTAATGGTTAATGCACCTTTGAAGTGAGATGAATAATCTATTAATCTTTGATGCCTATTGATAGGGCTACCTGTAACTGTCAATTCTTTTTGGAAATATAATTTCCACCATCTAGATAACAATATGACTATTATGAAGAAATTTTGCTCTCTAGAAAGGAAAATTGTAATCAATGACATTATAACAATTTGTAATATTATAATATACTTATTAAAGATCAATCTTGGTATCTTAAATAATGGCAAAACGTAGAAGAATAGTGAATCTATTATAAAATATTTCGAAATGAAATTGAAATGAGAATTATGCAAAGTTAAACCTGATACATTCAAACCAGATTTTAATAAAATTAAATCATATACTTTATAACTTTGTATTATTAGGAAAGTTATTAATGCGAGACTTCTTTGTTTCGAAATATTCAAAATTTCTGTAGACAATAGTGGTAGACAGTTCTCATGGTTGTGACGATTTCTCACTGAGCTATTAGTATCATTAATGATATTTTCACGTTCTTTCTTAATATTTGATTTTAACTCGGGAGATCGTTTAGAGTCCATCATGTTATTCAGTGGCTGTCGCCTTTGTTCCAAGTTACCAATTGATCCACTTTTATGAGCTGAATAGGAACGAGCTGGAGTTGCGCCCATCCAATGATTTCCTCGAGGGGAATCATTAAATGCATTAAATCTGTGTGTCATCTTATAGAATTTAAAGATAAAAATATACCGATATTCTTCCTGGTCTAGATTAAAATAAACACTCTTATTATATGAATGTGTTATATTTCTTTTTAATATGGAGAATTCAAATCACACGATCGTCTGCCAATGTAAATTAATTCTTTTCACCTAATATTCAAAAGTAACGAATAAGCTTTCAATTGACCACTTTGACAAACGGGAAAATGAAAAAGAATCTGATTTTTGTTCGATTCGCTCGTCTAACAAAAAAAATTCCTGTTTTGAGACTGTGTATCTTCTTCTATCAGCCTGATCATTCTCAGATGTCCCAAGTAAACATCTCTTCTTTCTTTGCAAAGGATGACAATTGAAAAAAAAATTCAGAAATTGTGCCCGTTCTGTGGAAACTTATATATGTCGTGAAAAATGATATTTTATTTAAAAGAGACCTAATGTAGGGCCAACTTTCTTGCGTTTTCGCGATGAATCAATCTCAGAATCGAGAAGAACTACAGGAATAACATCGATTAAGAGATGCTGAACAATAGGTTTCGGAGTCCCATCATGTCTAAAATAGGTATACATAGATAAATATATTTTCATACATCCAATAGCAGGATCAGCTGTTTTGGTAAGCGGGAAGAAGGTACAAGGTCTGAATGAACAGTGCTCCATTGAAACTAAACACGATGGACACAGATTTAGTAATAAATGATATATCTGGAACTGCGGTGAGAAAGAAGAGAAAGACCAGTTCTATAACGAAACAAATGCCACATAAGAGATCGATAAGAAATGTAGCAAAACGAGGTAGGCTAAAAGGCGTAAAGAAAGCCAAGAAGAAACCATCAATTAAGAATACTGATGATGATCAACTCTATGGTATTCTAGAAAAACCTAACATTAACTACGTACAATTTGGTATAGATAAAAAATTTCATACATGGTACGGAACTAACGTTTATTTTGAGAATGGTACTAAGGAACTTGGTATTAGGATTGACAATAGTGTTTCAACTAATGAGATTGGAAAGAAGACGATCCAACCTGTGTTTAAGGATAAAGAAAATAACAACCAGACATCGGAGAATATGTGGTTAGATACACTGCACATCTGCGAATATTGCTTTAAGTATACAGACCAACCAGATAGATTGAAACAGCATGCTGAAGTATGTCCTTATAAAGACCATTTACCAGGGAAGATTAAATACAAATCACCGCAATATACTATTCGAAGAGTCAAGGGTTCAAAACACAAGCTGTTTTGTCAATGTCTGTGTTTATTCACAAAATTGTTTTTAGATAATAAGTCAATGTATTTCAAGGTGGATAATTACGAATTCTACATGTTATATGAAACTGGTGGGAATAAACCAATGGGCTTTTTTTCGAAGGATTTATTATCCTATCAGCAAAATAATTTAGCATGTATCCTAGTGTTCCCACCGTATCAAAGAAGACAACTTGGAACACTACTGATAGAGTTCTCATATTGTGTCTCTAAACGACAAAATCTAATTACTGGTCCTGAATTACCGTTATCTCCATTTGGACTGATATGCTACCTATTTTATTGGTCAAATCTGATAGCTTACGAACTGTTAGATGGGCAATTATCCGAGAGAGCAACAGTATCGTTGAATGAACTATCGCAGGCCACTGGGATAAGAGTAGAGGATGTAACTACAACATTGACACACCTAGGTTGTCTTGATTCCAATAACAATATTTGTATTGGGACAATCAGAGAATGGTCTAGAAAACAAAAAGCGGCAAAAAAGAAGATGATTGATTCAAATGGTCAAATAATGTTAGATCATGAGTACCTTCTGATAGATGACTAGATTGCACTTACAATACTTGTAAAAATTTCATGAAAACGTTAGAATCGATTCCTACTATTTTGAAATGAGATAATTGTCGCTTTACACGACTAACAAATATTTGTCGGGCGCCCGCATCGTCTCGGTTTTCACTATCAATCATACAACAAACAAACAAAGACAAGGGCATCGTTTGGAATCGCAAAGGTTCCTAAAATAGCTTCACTTGGTATTGCAGGTATTTAGTTGAGCTATTTGTAAATATGGCTGACTATCTGTCATAATTCACATATGTTTTGCAGTAGATCTATATCATAAATATAATAACTTGGGAAAGAAATAATATATTTTACAAAAAAAAAGAAAAATAGAGAGATAATTATCACACCTTATGAGAATTTAGTTTCATTCTTAACACTAAAAGGTGATCACAAAATTATAACAAACCTTTAAACTTTCAATCAGAAGTCAGATTCACTACATACTGCATTTAATTCCATTTATTTTAGATATATATACACATAGACACTTTTACATCATTAATTTTTTCTTTTTGTATTTACAAATACAATTTACAGCCATTAGTTAAGCCCATCATTTTTTTATTAACGCAAACCATATATGCTTTCTGATATCAAATGTGGGAACCATCAAGTAAAGTAAGAAATTTTCTCTACCGAAGTACTTTTGCTCTTTTTACATTACTTTTAATTCTTTTCTCTGCTGTTTTACCTATTGATTCAATTGCGCAAGCTGCTGAATCTGAAAACAATGCATTTAATACATTTATTGTAGTCGGTGCATTAGTCGTATTCGTTGTAATTTGCATCACATTATTAATCGGTAGATTATTATATTATAGAAGTTGTTTAGTAGATATACCGAGAAGGTATCTACCGATTACACCAGCAGATTTACCACATGAAGAAAGTAGAGAGTTTATTGTTAAATCCATGGAAAGGTCCAAAGAATTAGCAGTACTATTTAATACCCCACAAGAACCAGTGATACACGCTGGTCTAGAGCCCCCAAAGAGATGCGATATACCTAACTACGAAAAGATTTTCCCTGAATACTTAGATTACAAAGCTGCAATCAAATCTATCAGAAGTAAATTCAAATATACCGGGGTCTTCCTGCCTGTTTCAGATACTAGAGCAGATATCTATGAAACGATATCTGATGTTATAAATTCAAATTATATAAACGATGAATGTACAACTAACGAAGAAGCTACCAAAGCCAAGAGATTTATTCACATTTACGAATATTGTACATTTTCGGGAGAAGATGTTACGAGGGATCAATTCCTAGAATTTGTTGAACTATATATTTATTTTGCCGATACGATGACTACTTCAAATGGAGATGGAAATGTTTGCAATTCGAACACTAGTCTCCTTCTAAAGGATTCATCATCAGTTGTTCACAAGACCGCTACTGACGGTAATAACTTACATTCCACAGATGGAGATACACATACAAATTCCAGCAAGGATAAAAGTAAGGACAATTACGACAACCAAAGTTATAAGATACGATACGATGTGATGGATGAACCTGATAGTATATATAGGGCATCATCAAGAGCATCATCAAGAGCTGATGATGTAAACAATTATTCCCCATACTCACCTAACAATAGCGAGTTGAATTTACATACGTATGAAAGTGCCCCATCAGTTATCGCCTCGCATCAAAGAAATCAAATGAAAGATATGAGGGGAAATACTGACAATGTTAGCGAAGATTCAATTAGTCCATCTAAAGATGGAAGCAGTAGTACAGTTATCCATATGTAAGAAATTGCTGGACATGATCGTACCAATAGAAATGACAACAGATACACGAACTAACAAAGGAACTGATCCCAAACCTTTCCCTGAACACAATATTCATCCTCCCTTTATGCATAAGCATACCATTTGCATCAAACAACAAATTTAGCATTACATGATTTAGTTATATAAATACCATGTTTCATGAAATTATATAAAATAATCCAACATACAATAATATTATTTAAGAAAATACTATTTCCCTCAAAATTTCTAATAACTTTTTGATTCTTAAAATACAATAATACTTGTTTAAATAATTATACATATGCTTTTTTTCTGTTTATTTATTAATCATTCTTCCCATTCATAATAATTTAAATTTGTGGCACTTCATTAACCCATTCTAACAATTGTTTTTGAGTTGGTTCATGTGAAAAAACATTGGTCATACCAGTTGTAAATTTTTCCACTAAAGGTAGATATTGGGCGGAATATTTTCTTAAAATACTTTTCATAAAACCTAGAGTGGCAAAATATTTCCATATAATTTCAAGTTTTGGCAAATCGTTTGATGTATCAATCTCAGTTTGTTGACTCAAATCTGGTAGAATGATATTATCAACATTTGAAATATCCATAGCACCAATAGCTTGGTTTAATGTTACACATAATTTTTCGAAAACAAACTCAAAGGCTTCATTATTATCAGCATTTGTAATCAATTGTTGAGATAAAGTTCTAAAGATAGTGTCAATAGCCGTTATATCGGTTAGTGCATAAATTTTACCATTTCTATCAGCTAGACAGTAATCAAGAATAGATTTCGCTGATACTAAGTCTGAAAATTTCAATGCGTCAACAATTAAATAACCAGTCTGGGAATTAACATTCCAGTAGGCTAGTACTGCATCAATAATAATCTTTTCCTTATCTTCGGAACTCATCTCCAATTTTTCGAAAACCGTCTTCAACTCATCCTTCAAATCAGTAATATATTTATTAGCATGAGACAAAGATCTACTACCACAATGTATAACAGCTTGAGTTAATAAAACGACAACGAATCGGTTGAAGTCAGTAATTTCGGATGATTGCTCCTTTAACTTCTCAATAATTGCTTCTAATTCTGTGATCTCTCTTACATCATTCTTCTTATGGAAATAATCCACTAAATCGCGAACGATCGGTTCAAATGGCACACCATCTTGAATAAACAACAGGTCATTCTTTTTAGCGTCCTCAAGATTGACCTGATATGTTGTGAATAAGGATTGATAGAATTGTTGAACTTCTTCAACTGGAACATAATAAGTTTCCATATATTTCTTGAATTCCTCTGGTAAACTATCATCGACTTCACCTGGATTCGAAGTTAATCTTATTTCTTTTCTCACCAAATTTTTCATGAATATAATCTTCGGATTATAGAAAGAATCACCAAATTTAATAGAATCTTCTTCCCATTCATTCCATTTCCATGAAAAGTTGAAGTTACTCATTTGAACTGAGAACCAATCAAGAAATCTCTGTCTCAATTCAAAATCTAAACTTTCAATATTATTATAAAAAAACCTGAATGCCCTACCAAAGACTGGCGCAATTGCCTTTGGATTATTTTGACAAATGTCAACCAACAGAGTGTAGAAATAAGCAAATGGCTGAGAAACATCTGGTAATTTAAATATCAAACTTAATATAGCTTCAATTTCTAAATCTTCCAATTTAAATGTAGAGGCTAACGGATTTTCTTCATATACAGCAGCGATTTGCGCAATAGAATCACCGATATTGGCAAATATGCCTTCCTTAAAGAAATTTGGTAATATATTCAATTGTTTACATACTTCCTTTCTGTTAAACTCTAAACTTTGAACAACGTCAATTACGACATCATTAAATAATTGACCTGCATAGGAAGAAATAGGAAGAACGGTATCGAATTCACCTGATGAATGTGGAAGATAAACATGGAAACAATATCTCGGACCCTTCCACATATTATCAACAGAACCTACCCCATTTAACAATGAATTATAAGTAGCCAGTTTTTCGATATCTGGTAATCTTAGGGCGTCGTTAAAACCATGACTGTCTGGTTGCTCTGGCAGCAATTCATTCCAATCACAAAACAATTGACCTAACTGATCCATATTGTTTGCTAAAGCCTTCTTGACATTTGGTAAGGTGACTTGAATCAATTCAGTAATGTTATAAGGACTGTTTGAGTCATATTCACTCAAAAGTTTAATATCACTAATTTTCAGCTTGTAGTTATTTTCGACTGTAGAGACTAATTCTTCGACATGGCTTCGTAAAGCTTGGTCGTCGTTTTTCTTGAAGTAGAATAAGTAAGGTATATTTAAGATAGTATTGGTAAAGATAGCTTCAGATAATGGATTTCTTTTATTGTCATCTAGATTGTTCAAATCAACAGCAAAAGTTAACAATTTTTGATAAAGACCAATGATATCATCATTAATAATCATTGGAGCCAGAAGTGATAACATCCTTAAATATAGTTTAACCTTATTCCATGGACCAGTGTCATTAGATTCACATGGTCCGGTATCTTCAGTGCTGGAATCACAACAGTTTTGTAATTCGTCATAGAAAAAGTTTAGAATACTCTTACCTGCCTCTTGATTACCAGCATTGATAGCAAGGACCAACAAAGCAATAGCAGGTTGTTTATGTGGTTGTTCCAATGTGACAGCACGTAAAGTACTTAATAATGCATTGTTGAAATAGTCTTCATGGCCGTATTCACTAATGATAGCCTCACTTAAGAATTTAATATCATCAGCGAACGCCTTTGTAGATTCACCAATGGTGCAAATATCTGGCATCATTTCCTTACATAATTGAACAACTGGTGGAATTCTTTGTCTTTTTGGGACTCTAGGTCTGTAGTCCTGGAAGGACTCATCGTCATCTTCGTAGCCTCTCTTTCTTTTTCTATCAACCATCGTCGTGTGTGTTCGTTGTTAATCAATTGACTGCCCAGGTTGAATCTTTGGCTTCGTTAACTTATATTTATTAATACTGTAGTTATAACGTAGAAGTTCCGTTTACCTGCTATATAACCTTTTTGTTAATCTTCCATGATACTTGTTTCTGTTTGGTGTAATTGTGTGCAAGGATACCTTGAAACTTTCACGCCTTGTGTTCTATTTCGTTATTTTGCATTTTCAGTTCCTTCGATCCAGAATTATTTTTCACCCGAATATCGTGTTGCACGAAGCTTACTATAATACCAAAAAACAAGAACGTTCTATTGAAAAAGGAATGAATTTTATTATTTTCATTTACCTTCTTTTGATAATTTTCAAATTCGTAAAAATCATTTATTGACTAGAAAGGTTACTAAACTATATATATATATATAAATGCAGTGTTATTCACTAACGTTTCGCAGTTTTGTTCCTATACCGACTCATTCATCTTGAGTTTTAATGCCTCTAGTTCGTCATCCTTGGACTGAATTGTATTCTTCAATTCTGTGATATCTGAAATAAGTTCTATTGTACTTGGTCTTGCATTTACTTCACTTAACAATATCTGTTCTTCGGCAATAAACCTTTTCAATCTTTCATCGTTTAAAGACTGAATCAATTCCAATATCTTGGACGATTTCTTTCTTAACTCACTTTCAAAATCAGATAGGGATATTGATCCCTCTTCCTTGGATGAGTTGAATGGGTTTGAACTTGCCATATTATTCAATTTCTCACTTAAAATAGTTTCTCTCTTGATGGATTCCCCTAGTTCTGAAGAGAGCAATGTCATCTCTCTCATTAAAGATTTATTTTGATTCAACAGAGATAACTGTTCACCAGTAATGTGGATTGATCTTATCTCTCTGTCAGCTAAATCTGTATAACTTTCATTTAAAGTATTATCAAATAGGAAGTCATCTATATTTGAATTTGGTCTGTTATTTTGCTTTATTTCTTGAGTCTCTTTAGGGATCGAGGCTTGCGTATTAGTGGTAGATATATGTCCAGGTGAATTTTGCTGCTTATAATCAAAAGTATCGTCAACATCACCTGTTTCTGTATCTAAGTTCAATTTTACACCTGTTGAGGTTGATATGTTTGAAACTCTCTTATTGTTCGATCCCGATTCATTCGATGGAACGGCCTTTATTGTACTATTAATGGTATCTGTAACGGTTCCTGATGATACAATTTTTTCTAACGCTGTTGAAGAAACTTCCGATCTCTTACTATTGATGTCAGTTTCACTTCTTGTCAAGTCCTGTGCCGTCAAGAATTCACGTGTATTCGAGCCATTCTCTAAGCCATATAATCCAGTAGTATCTTGATTTATTGTGTGTGGCTTATTTGGAGACTCACTGAATGCAGACACGTATGTCTGCGTTGAGTCTCTATTTTCACCAATGATTTTGTCTTCGCTAATGATTAAAGATTTTAATCCTGATTCTAATAAGGATGTTGGCCTTAATCCCAGATCATCAGATTGAGGTCTGGTCGGGTTTTGCTGTTCTGAAGGAACTACATTTTGACTATTAGCAGTCTTCGCAGCTGATTGGGCATTTATGACTGAATTTCTATCACGCAACTCTTGTTGCTGAGGTTCAGATAATTTTAAAACGTTAAGCTTAGCCCTTGGTTGGTCTTTAGATTGTGCAACATGTTGAACATTTGCTTGCTGGTTAGACTGTACATTTTCTGTTGTGGGTTGAATTTCGATATTCTTCTGTTGTGCTAAATGTTCACCACTATTAGTAGTTGCAAGAGACCCGGTACCATGATAACTAATTTCTGATTCCACAGGTGTAGGTGTTGCTGACGAAGAAGAGTTTGGATAGAATTGTACGTTTCGCATATTTGAAATATTTGGGTTGTTTACATCGTTTTGAACGTGTTGCATATTTCCTCTTGACATTGGGTTTGTTTGAAGAGACATAGTACGATATGAATCTTGTTGCTGTTGCTGTTGTTCTTGTAAATTATCATGGTTCATATACGCTGGATGTTGTTCCCCATTCTGGATATTACTGTTTATACCATGATTATCAAATCTTTGGAAATTCTGTTGGGATCCAAAATTCGGATTTGAACTATTAGCCAGCGACATCGTACGTGGAGGGTCATTGTTTTGATTAAAACCTTGCATCTGCTGTTGAGGCACACCATTCTGTCTTTGAAATTGACCATTGTTGCCCCTATTTACAGCAAACTGCTGCTGCTGTTGATTTTGAGGAAATCCCTGTCTTTGAGCAAAACCAGGTCCTTGCCCAGCTGCCAACGAATTCGCTCTAATGTTTGTATTACTACCATTCATATTTTGATATTGAAAACCTTGTTGTCCATTTTGCTGCTGCTGCATTCGTTGTTGTTGCTGTTGTTGCAAATATGGATTTTGGTTAGTTTGTAAAGACATTGCTCTTGCATCCATCGGCATGTTATTATCATTACTATTATTCTGCATCATCTTATTTTGTTTAGCCATTGCTGTATATGCGGTCTTCTTCTGATTGGTAATATATTTTCTATATTCGGTATTATTCATATTTTTACCCTCTTTGGTCATAATAGTTGGAATAATTGGCGCTGTAGTATCTCCCATCCCTAATTTATCACCTTTTTTATAAGTAATTGTAGCGATGTCGTCAAATGTCATCAATGCACTTTCTGGTTCATCTAATAACGTATCTCCGCCTTCATCATCATCATCCCCACCGCCGTTACCTCTATGAATACCGAAATGGGAAGTGTTTCCCTTTTGAGCACGTTTACCCATATTGAAACCCATTTGGTGGCTCTTACCCTTGAAGAAATTCGAGAAAGATTTCTGATTTAATGAATATGTCTTTTTATCTTGTTCTTTCTGTTTTTGAGCGCTATTATGTGCATTTTGATTATTACGATAGTTTTGCATTCGTTGATATGGTTTCTGTTGTTGTGATGAGGGACTCATTTGTTGCAGTTGAGGGGATGTAAACCTTTGCTGTTGTTGAGGAGGGACAAAACCGTGCTGCTGTTGTTGCTGTTGTTGCTGTTGTTGTTGTTGTTGTTGCATAGGCTGTTGTCTCTGTTGTTGTGGTGAGGTATAGTATTGTTTCTGTTTCTGTTGCTGTTGCTGTTGCTGTTGCTGTTGCTGTTGCTGTTGCTGTTGGTTTGGATACTGCTGATTCTGATTTTGATCTTGAGGTGAAACGAATCCTTGTTGAACCAGTTGCGGATTCCGGTGTTGTGGAGAAATATAATACTGTTGATTTTGCTGAGAAGCTTGTCCCTGTGAATAGACTTGCTGTTGTTGCTGTTGTTGTTCGTCTGACCACATGCTTTCTTGATTACCGGATTCTTGCATATTGATTGGCTTTTCTTGACTAATATCTATATCACCGAAATCATTATGTAGTAAATTATTTCTTAATTCCACTCTAGCTGATGGGAAATGTTCAGGATTTGAACCTCCGAAATTCATCTGGTTTGGCATCATTTCGTGATTATCAAACTGGTATTCAGTTGTCTTCTTATATTAGCGACGTGGTTCTAGTTTTCAAAGGTAAGGACTGGACTAAAGAAAACAAAAAGGATTAAAAGTTAGCAACTTGTATTATTTGTCTTTAGATAGATGTAAATTTGTGCAAATGAGTAAAAAGTAAAACAAAGAAGGGAAAAGAAACAATGGATAGCATACCTTTTTTACCATATAAGTAAATCCAACAACCTTCAAGATTCTTGAGTGCCTCTTCATCATTTTTTCTTATTTTTGGCATTTCTAAAATTGTTTCAGAATGCATTTCAGGGCTGGCTCGGAGACTCTGTTTCTATGTGATGATGATAGATGGCTCGCCGACATTTTCTTGAAGTATGAAAAAAAAAAATTTAGTCGATGGCTAAATCATCACTATATCGTGCATGGTGACCGAAATGTTCAACAATTCATGAAAGTTTTCCTGAAAATGTATCAGACATATACATAGAAGGTAGTACAGAGGTGTATCAAATATTCTCTTTACTGTATTTAGTTGTTTATGTACAATATTATACGACTATTTAGTGGATGTACTTACTTCTTATGCTATATTTTTTGTTAAAAAGACCAATATCATCTCCTTCTAAGCCTTTCTAGATTTTGTAGTGGTCTTATTTTGTTTAGTTGAACTACTAGCACCTTTATCCTCCTTAATCGTCTCAGTTTTGGTCTTTGAATCTTCTTTCTCTCCAGTGGTTTCTGATTCTAATTGTTGATTAGATAATAATTGTGCAGATTTTAATTCACTAATGAACCATATAACTGTAATCCATAACAATGTAGCAATAATAAATAACATAATGAAATGAATGTTACCACTAGTGACAAATATTAACCATGCTAAAGTAATTAATAATGCAGAAAAAGATAGATGTGTAGCTAAGATTAATTGTGGTGAAGTACCTGGTTGAAATACACTTTCCCATAGTCCCGTTATAAAAGAAGCCATATCTGTATTATACTTATATTTGATAAGACCTATGCTTTTTGTTTGGAGGGAGGTGGAGGTGGAGACTATATTATAGAGTATGTTCTTCTATATTGTAATAATTTGCAGTCACTTCAATAAAAGTTTTTTCTTTAAAAGAAATTTCCAACTTTGTTACATAAGGCATACAAAACCCTAATGCAGCCACTGTTAGGGTTGAAATAACAAAGAGAACAGAGGAAGACCCTAATTTTACAAAATATGCTAATCTGACAAAATTCAAAAAAAAAAGTTATTGAAATGATATAAAGAAGTCAGTTAGTTAGTTATTGAATATGCTAAGTTGTCTCTATTAAATTATAGAATTTATTTAAAATACATTACTTATTAAGAAAAAAATTATTTGTAAAAAATTATTATTATTTATTTAGATATATAACCGAATGATTTGAATTAGAGATTGAATAGGAAATGAGAAAGAAATATACAGTAGTGAAAATTAAGGTATAATAATAATAGACATAAATTATAGAAAGTTACAACAATTTAATAATTGATATAATACAACTTATAATTTAATACGCTTTTTTTTAAACATTAATCTTTTTTTTTTCACAATGTAATTAGATGTTAGAACCTAGAACAAAAGAACCGACAATAGCAGCACCTAAGGCGAAACCATATTTCCAAGAGACTGGGTTAGCAACCATACCTGGAGCAGCATTCTTGTGCTTCTTAGTAGAGTTCTTTTTGTCAGAGGCACTGTGACTAGCAGAGACAGAAGAAGCAGCGACAGCAGAAGCAGAAACTAAAGCAGAGTTAGTGTGGATAGAAGAAGAAGCAGAACTGACGTGAGAGGAAACAGCAGAGGAAGAACTTGGCATTTTGTTATTATATGTTATATGTGTAAATTTAAATTAGAATCAAAAAAGAGATTTATTTGTTGTTTGTTTAACAATTGAATTGGATTGAATTGAAATTCTGTTTTTTTGATTGGTACTTTATAATTAAATAAAGAAGAGGAAAAGAAACTATTTAACAATTAATATATAAAGGGAGAAAAGAGAAGTGAAAACAAATTTGAAATGTTATTGATTATTACCATTTATATATGTTTTTTTTAGTTTCATTTTATTTTTTTTCATCGAGAAAAGATGATTCAAAAAGCACATAATTGTGAAAGAGAGATGTAAAGTCAGAAACAGGAAGAAATAAGAGAGACACTATTGTTCATGAAAGTTATTATCTTTCCTAGTAGTTTCTAGGAGATAATTTTGATATTAAACATTTGATAATAACGGTAATAACAAGATGAAATGAAATATATTTCCCAATAAAGTTGCTACCAATATTAATCGATAAAATTTGCTAATAATGATTCAAAGCAAGCAAGCCAGCAAGCAAGCAAGCAAAAATAATATTTTTGCATATTAAATGAAATATTCACCATAATAATAATAGAACGCGCCTATTTTACATTTCGCTCTTTTTCTTGCATAACAGTTAAAAATGAGATATTTTTCCGTAAAATGATACGTAAAAAAATTATTGTTTGTCTCTCTTGGTTCATGTACGGTATGGTTCGTAGTGGTCAAAAATTTTGTCACCTGTTGGTGTCTGTCCCTTGAAAAATTCTGAGACAGTGCTTTTTCCGTACGAGCAGGAAAATGACAACTGTTTTCTTTTTCTCTTTTTGCAGCGCGTGTTTTTCTTCAGCGCCTAAGAAAGGCGACTACTGTATCACAGAAATCATAGCAGAATTGAATCAAAAGGTGGGGGGAGCCAGTTCATTCATTAAATATTACTTTTGTTCGAGTATTTCTGTGAACCCAGTAACTAAAAAAGGGAACAGCAGTTATTTATAATACTAAATCCATCATGGCGTAAAAAAATAATTTCGTGTAAATTTAATAATTATTGTCTATTTTTGGGTTATATTAAAAATTTGCTTTTTCTTTTAATCAACATGCTTTCTCTTACGTATTGTTTTTGACAGATTTCATTTTGGAAAAAATATCAGGGGGCTGGGCCTCATAAATAGTTCCCGCCCATTTTTTGCTACTTTATTATCTGTGTAAATATTACAGGACAAAGGGGAAAAATGAATAGACAATCTAGTTTGCTTTCTTCCTTTTGGTATTTTGATTTCAGGGACTTTCCGTAAGACTCGGACCGAATTTCGCAAAAACGTTTATTAAAATTCTAATTCGGTTTTTGTCTTTCTCAATTTGATGTTGTTGTTTTGTTACTGTTTTAATAATGTGACAAATTCTCCTTTTGGCTGCTAAAAATATACAAGAGAAATACACATTTATAGATCAAGATTACTTTGTAACCAGGCATGTCACGGCTTCGGCTAGAGCTTAGGCTAGAGAGCATTTTCAGAAAAAAAAAGCTTCGCGAATGAAAGGGT
>PPOO01000947.1:432834-447934 GCA_003708545.1 Maudiozyma turicensis
ATATATATATTCCTTTTTATTATACATTATTTTAACTATATTGTTTATAGTCATATATAGGATTACTCGGTGTCACCGTGGATATTCCTTTCTTGAACAAAACACAATGACAACGGATTTTTGCTTGAAATTTCTGAACATAAAATAATAAAAAATATCAAACATCAAAATTGGACTGCTTGAGATAATATTTCAGGTTGGGAAACAACGCTTGAAAATTGGATACGCCCCGCAGGGCAATTTTTTTTTTGAATGGTTGTTAGGTTCGGTCTGGAATCCACTTGGGGTCGGATTCGGACAGGCTAGAAAATGGCTAATATAGGGTAGAAATAGGCTAGAAAAGGCCGAAATAGGGTAGGCTAGAGAAATTATTTCTACCCCTGACATGCCTGTTTGTAACACTAATTCTTCCGTAGATTGAACTAACTTTTAGTCAAGCTTTCTGTTTTTTTCTTTCTTTTTTTTTTGCTGACATCTGCACAACGTGCTAAAAGAGAAAAAAATATGATTCAATGGGAAATGTCTCAAACTGTTTAAGATGCTTTTCTTGCTGCCCCCTTTAATTCAACAAACAATTAATTACCGATTTCGTTAAATTAAATTTCAAAAGCCGTAAGTCCTGCCTTTTTGTTTCTCAATTTCCTACACCTCCTCCTTAAAGAAATGAAAAATCGTAAACATCTCAAAAATAGCTAAATATAGCAATCATATACACAAAAAGTAGTATATCTCTCTTCAACTTCAAAATAACATCGGTCGGCTACTAAGATAACTAATGGAATTTTCGTAATCATATGTTAGTAGCCTTTCTGGTTTGTATAATAATTTCCATTTTAGTACATAATTGATTCAATGTCATAATATAGTTAAGTCTAAGCCGTTTTTTCGGAATGAGATTTTAACAATTGCTAATTGTAAGCCACGCTGATAAATGTTATTGTTTTTGGAAAATAAATTATTTATTTGAAACTATTTAAAAAAAGGAAGAAAAGTATAATCTAATCGTATTTTCTTGTATCAATATGACTGTAACTAGAAGGATGTAAGGGATAATAATCGTTAGCCTTTTCGGAGCATCAAATATTATAAAATATCTCATCTTGCTAAGCCTTCTAATTATTTTACGTATTAAACAAATATAAGCATAAGAAGAAAAAAAATAAAAAAAGGCAATGAAAGACATAACGTGATGTATCCATTAGTTCACCCACCTCCCCACCACACAAAAAAAAGAAAACAAAAACAACTTAAAACTCCAATTTTTCTTTGTTTTGATTCATTGTACTTCGGAAAATAAAATGTGTTTCTAATAATAACACATTTTGTAATATTTATTATGGATCAATCAATATGTCAGAATTCAGATATAATCATGTTATTTACCTTTTCTTGTAGTAAATACAACCTGTGTTCCTAACTAATCTACCAAATTCACTTCTCACTTATGGAGAGATAAGCCACGTTTTTTTCTACCATATGGACATATGACTTATGCCTAATTTTTACATCTTTTTCTTTTCAATAAAGAATAATCTTCATATTTATTATCTTATTATTACGAAGACAAAGTTTATTAAAGTTTTCTTATCATAACTGTCTATTGTCCATTGATATTCAATAAATAGATCTACAATTAACAAACATCACCTCTTTAACTAACGAGGAGTTCAATATATCAAAATTTTATGGTACGATATATTGTCTTTGGAGATACGGTGACTACATTAACTCGAAAATGATTTGAATTTACTATTAAATATTTAATCGAGATATTCCATAATTATATCTAGAGGGGTATTACTCTAAACAACCTTATACGGATCACATAACATCTGCCATCCTCAAGTAGAATATGTCCCAACTAATTACATAACAAACACTCAGATATCCATACAATAATCACTTTCAACATTACACTGTAACGTAACATTAAACTTTCCAAATTTGATAACCGACATCTACAATTGTTACTTTTAAGGAGGCTTGGGGATAAAGGAAGCTGTAATATGTAGAAAAATGCACATATGCTAAAAACTAAATTGGACTCAAATAGTACTACTTACATCTGACAGTATAAAACGTGTTTAAAATGAAGTATTCCGTGGAATTGTTGCAAGATTATCTTCTCTTTGAAATTATGAATATCACGGAATGGAAGAATGAGCTACTATAAGATGGAGTGAGAATATACTATTTCCATTTTTTTAGTTTGTTATCAATGTTTCACAAATTAAATATTACAATATTCTGTTTGGACAGGTCTGAAAAGTAAGATATGAAAACCAGCAAACCTCATACACTTAATATGATAGATCATGAGCATTAAATATCAGATACTCTAGTGAACTACCTATACAGGAAATGAAGGATAATAAAGATTATAATAACTTCAATTTGTAAGACCACCTCACACCATATTGCATAGCAACACAAATGTTTCTATATCTTCAATAATAAGACTAAATAGATGAACATTGAAAAAGAATATTATTATCATATGTTTCAACTAAAATATCTTTTGGAATTTTTCTCACACATATTGTTCAGGTGAGCAAATTATCCACTCTTCTTACCGTGTGTTGTACAAATTGATCAGACTAATATTAACATTTATAATACCTTGATTTCATTGTTAAGAACATATAAGGAGGCATGTTATCCATATATATTTGCATTCACAAAATGTTAGGAAACAAAAAAAAAATTAAAGGGGAGTCTTAATTCAAGTTGATTAAAATACAAGTCTACTAAATTAGTTATAAAAAGACAGTACAAATATGTTGTAAATACAGTAACCTCCCTTACGCTCAACACCTTCTTTTACCTGTATGTTTATCAAAAGTTTGAACAGGTAAATTCCCCATTTTATAAGCCTATGTTCCCTTTCAAGTACGTCTCTTTTATGTATAAAAAGACGTCGGCAGCAATTCTTTTATATATATTTTACAATACTTCTCCTGGACAAGTCAGGGTTTTGGACCACAACCCTAGTGACTCAATTTCTCATTTTGACCAAATGAACGAAACCGAAAACGGAATAAATAAATTTCTTTGTTGATGTCTACGGGGTTCTATGTGTCTCCAGCTCCCAAATGTGCGAACAGCCTGCTTTATACAAAAATTGGTGGAAAATGACTTCGCGCACTCGACAAAATTTGAATGATCCACAGATAAATTAGGGGAAGAGAGTACGCAAATATGCTGCGCAGGGGACAAAAGAAAATCAGAGTCAATTTATTGCTCGAGGAGAGAATCAAAACAATTTAAATAAATTTATATATATTGAACAAATTAAAGGAAATTCCTGACCTACCCTGAAACAATAACGGCATCTCTCAACTCAATATCCTGTAGCTTAACTGTAATTTCTTAGTAGTCCATTACCGTCTTTTTCATCTCTTCTCTTTTTTGACTCTTAATGCTGTTGCTTTAATATTTTGCAGAAATACTCAATTTCCTCTCAATGATTATTATATAAATATACACTTGTATGAGTTTAATATATCCTGTCTTGAAATATTTATAATAATCTTACTTTTACTGAGATTATTGAGAATTAATATATTTTCATTTAGTTAACCAAACAAAAAAGGATCAATTCAGTTCAACCACACGAAAAACACACATAATATACAATGGCTCAAAAGACTGCTATTTTATCCGTTTATGACAAAACTGGTTTATTAGACCTAGCTAAAGGCCTAACAGAAAATAATGTGCGTATCCTTGCATCAGGTGGTACAGCACGTATGATCCGTGAATTAGGTCTACCTGTTGAAGATGTCTCCTCGGTTACTCATGCTCCAGAAATCTTAGGTGGTAGAGTGAAAACTTTACACCCAGCAGTACATGGTGGTATCCTTGCTAGAAATATCGATTCTGATTTAGCTGATTTAGCTAAACAACAAATTGATATGGTTGATTACGTTGTTTGCAATTTATATCCATTCCAAGAAACGGTAGCTAAGATTGGCATCACCATTCCTGAAGCCGTCGAAGAAATTGATATCGGTGGTGTTACTTTATTAAGAGCCGCAGCTAAGAATCATTCCAGAGTTACAATTTTATCTGATCCAAATGATTATGCTCCATTCTTAGAAGAATTAAACAATAATGAACAAAATGAAATCTCTTCAGGATTTAGAAATAAATCTGCTTTGAAAGCATTCGAACATACAGCTACTTACGATACAGCAATCTCCGATTTCTTTAGAAAACAATACTCTGAAGGTAAAGAAATGTTACCATTACGTTATGGTGCTAACCCACATCAAAAACCTGCTCAGGCATTTGTCACTGAAAAGGATAGTTTACCATTCCAAGTATTATCCGGTTCACCAGGTTACATTAATTTATTAGATGCCTTAAATTCATGGCCTTTAGTTAAGGAATTATCAGCTTCCTTAAATTTACCTGCTGCTGCTTCATTTAAACATGTATCTCCAGCTGGTGCAGCTGTCGGTATAGCTTTAACTGAAGTTGAAAAGAAAGTTTACTTCGTTAATGATATCGAAAATCTATCCCCGTTAGCTTGTGCTTACGCTAGAGCCCGTGGTGCCGACAGAATGTCCTCATTTGGTGATTGGATTGCTTTATCTAATATCGTAGATGTCCCAACTGCTCAAATAATTTCTAAGGAAGTCTCAGATGGTATCATTGCCCCAGGCTATGAACCAGAAGCTCTAGCAATTCTAAAGAACAAGAAAAAGGGTAAATACTGTGTTCTTCAAATCGATCCAAATTATACCCCCGAAGATACTGAATCTAGACAAGTTTATGGTATTACTCTACAACAAAAGAGAAACGACGCCATTATAAACCAATCCACTTTCAGAGATATTGTCTCAAATAACAAGGACTTAACTGAACAAGCTTCCATCGATTTAACTGTAGCCACCATCGCTTTGAAATATACTCAATCCAACTCCGTCTGATACGTAAAGAATGGTATGGTTATTGGTCTAGGTGCAGGTCAACAATCAAGAATACATTGTACTAGATTAGCTGGTGATAAAGCCGATAACTGGTGGTTTAGACAACACCCAAAAGTACTTGCATTCAAATGGGCTAAAGGTGTGAAGAGACCAGAAAAATCAAATGCTATTGATTTATACGTTACTGGACAAATTCCAACCGAAGAACCAGAAAAATCAGAATACGAATCTAAATTTGAAACTATTCCAACTCCATTAACTGAAGAAGAAAGAAAAGAATGGTTAAACAGCCTAACAAATGTCTCTTTATCTTCAGATGCATTCTTCCCATTCCCGGATAATGTTTACAGAGCTGTTAGATCCGGTGTCAAATATATTGCTGCGCCATCCGGTTCCGTCATGGACAAAGCTGTCTTTGCTGCCGCCGATGCCAACAATTTGGTTTACGTAGAAAACCCAATCCGTTTATTCCACCATTGATTCTATTCAGTGACAAACATATAAACATAATTTGATAAATAAAAAACTAATAAATAAATTCAACATACTTAACGAATTATTCAATCTTATCTCATGAATTTCAATATTCTCTTACTCATATATTTATGTACTTTATATAAAATCATTACAATTGTGGAATACATTACTAACAGTATCATTATATTCATTTAGATGTATCCACAATTTTACTATATCCATCAACAGCCCTTCTACAACAAACACATGTGTCATATCCTCTTAAAGATAATGATATTCTGCATGCATCACACATTGCAAAACAATTACATGGCCATAATATAATATCTCTTTCATTTGTCTTACATACCGCACACAATAGATCAGTATCAGAGTTAACTGCATCCATATTATTTTTAGCATCCTGTGCCTTCATTTCAGAAAATTTGGATCTCGTTATCCTTTCGGCATGTGTTAAATGGAAATTGAATATACTTTGTAAGGATAGGAACCAACCCATATCCTTTTCTTGAGAACGTAATTCTATAATATCAATTTGATTATCTAGACTGATATTTCCAGTGTTATTAGCATATTGTTCGGATACTAGTTTTGGTTTATCTTCAATAATAATCTCCTTATCAATCAGTGATTCACCCTTATTTTCTAAATTTGTTAATTCGTCCTCAACAAACATATCTTCTGGGATATATTCGCTATCTTCAGAAGAACTATTCTCATTGTCATCCAAATCATTTTCTAATAACATCCAAGTGTATGCATTATCTTCTATGTGGTCCTCTTCAATAGTTTCGCCAGTTTCATCCAACTCGGAATCCGAGGCAAACTCAACTGTGTCCTCTACGTCCGAGTCAGTTTCTGATTTCATTACATTCCCAAGAGCAACATCATCTACGGGGACCCCAGTAGGATTCCTAAAAATTAGTCTATGAATAATATTCCACGGATTCTGAATCAACACGTGTAATAAAATATATTTGAACCAATTTCCATCCTTCTCTGAACGATATTTATTTGAATCTGGCAATGGATCTGAATCGTTATCAAATCGGTGTTCCTTAACTTGGAATAACGTATCGCTTATAGCATAATCAGTGTTGATCCTATTTGGAATATTAACGTTTGAGAATTCTCTATGCATGGCTTTATCACTTGAGTTGGTACCAGAACAAAGTAACATAGCTAACCTAGATATAACAAGTAGGAAATCTTCATCACCTTTAAAATTGACATGTGTAGTCCAATTTTGCATGAATGAATGAAATTTCAAATCTTCTAAGTGTGTACGGTTCAGATACAAAGGATTGATTCTAACTAAACACGCTAAGAAATAACAAATAGCAGAAACACCAACTACTAAAATACCAAATAACTTCGGAATTTGTCTGAATTTTGTTGATGAAGAGATAGCAAATGGTCCCCTTTCATAAGTAACTTTACCTAAATATGATAAATAACCAATATTTAAAATTGTGCTACCAATTAACCTTTTCTCACGAGCACTAAAAATTTCTACAATATGAATTAACAGTCTGCTTAACATGGCAACAGTACAATCAGATAAATATTCATGGCTAATCAAATCTGCATTACTTAATTTTTTCATATTATAGAATTGGATGGATAATTCAAAAATTGTATAATCTGAGCTTTCCAATGGTATCTGACCTGCAGCTACCGAGGTGACGGTCTCCACAATATATGACCATATTATAACATAATACATTTTTAACAAAAAGATATCCATACTTTGATTTCCCCAATTTCTATTAAGCAAAAAAATAGCTACCATCATAGGTATAATGGCAGTAACATGAAGATATATTCTGGTCCATGCCGATAATCTCAAAGGATTTTCCCGAGTTCGTGAATTAGGTAAAATTGCAATTCTGTTGAGAAGCATTGCTGTTGCAAAACAGGCAACAGCATAACCACTAAAAAAGAAGCCTAATATGTTTAAAAATTGTCTTAATCCAGTACTGAACTCAGTTGCATCATGCGCTTGTTGATATTGTAAACTAACTGCACCAGAAAATGACCGAAGCATCTTATAAGGTCCATTTATTACATTAGCAAAACTTGAATTTCCCTTAATTATATAGTGTCCTGTCTGATTAAGGTACGGCATCGATCCAAATGAGTTATTAGCGGACATCCTTACTCTTGTGTATATATTGAATAGGATAGTTTTACCAGAAAATTTGACCTTAGATGTATATATTTCCCTGAAGTTCGTTATACTCTGACAATTATGTTATCAGTTTGAATTTGAGCGATAGTAAATTTAATACTGCTTAATGAATATTTAGTCAATCAATTCTATCTAAAAAAATCCTAAATGATATCGAAAAAAGTAAGCAAGTCTAGAACCTCAAATTCTGCTCTATTGTCTTTGTTGTATATTTAAGATCTGTGTTGTCAATCAACAATTCTTATTAATAAAATATCTTATTTTCCGCTTAGTTATTTTTTGATTTCGGGTTTCCTTAGAAGAATGTTTTAGTTCCGTCGAAGTCTGTTGAACGAGATCAACAACTACGTAACAGTTACATTATCAACAAGATATCTCAGCTTAATATTCCCTGTATTTTATTTAGTTCAACTGTACGTTTACAATAAAAACCCAACGCATACATAACAATATAGCAACACAATAATATATGATAATGAACTACGTGGATTAAATTTTGGGGACCACTTTGATTACAATTTGTAATGGTGGTAATCGACCAGCATAGCGTATCGATTGAAACTGGAACATGTACTCAGATTCTTCCAACAGAACAAACAGTACCCAGTTCGCTGATATATCAACAAAAGTGATAACATAAACAAATGAGTAAACATGCATTTGATGATCATAGTTTTATCTACAAGACTGACTTGAATCATGTTGACAATATTCCTGAAATGGATATTAGCTAAACAGAAAACACACTTATTCATAATTCGACATAATTGATACCCTATATATAATTTACATGATTATAACCTAACGTAGGCATTAGTAAAAATAACACACACACGACTACAAATCGTAGATTAAATTTCCTAATACTGTGCAACTTCAATATTTACATATACTTACTTTGTTGGTGAATAGAGAAAGTATAGCAGTGCTTGGATATCTACGCTTAATTAATACTTGGTATACTGGTTTCGTTTGATATACATGAATGAATTTGTGAATTCTGATTTGTTTTGTTATGTACCTAAACATAGTTGTTAGTGACACAAAAATCAATGTCGAATATTAAATTTCACAATTCAACGCAGCAGAATCAGACCAGACACTATTCACAAGTAATAAAAAACATATGGGACTAATCTCCTTTCTTAGATCTATGTTTTTGTGATTTAAAGAAGTGCAATAACAAGGGTTGAGTCTCAGTTTATGATACGTTGTTAGAGGAGATTTTTCCCCTTTATATTATAAGAAAACCTGATTTGTATGGAATACAATAAGCTGGTTCAAGATAAAAAGCAATAAATGAAACTTCTCACATTATTAGGAAAACACATATGAACCGTTCATTCAAACTGAAATACGCTTGCGTTGTTACATGATAGGATAAGATAATAGACATCCGATCTAGATATCATTTGAACTTGATAACACATTCTGGATATGTTTCTCTTAACAGCACTACCAATACTTAAAATATCAAGATTAATCTAGAATTCCGAAATGATTTACTGCCGGCAAAAACTATTCTGACCTATACAGGGAGAACTTCCACAGAGTTTTTTCCAGGCCATCTCCGCACATTCCACAAACCCTGGAATAAAGGGAGTAAGCTAAAGCTAGGGGGGAATTGCTTTCTTACCTTTACCTAATTAAGATGACATTATCTTAATCGATACATTTTATTCTCAAAAAAGTGAATCGGGGCCCTTAAAGTTCCAATGAGATAGCTGGTTACATAAGAGTATTATCTCATTCCTTATTCTAAATATGTTATGGTACTCACTTGTACGTGGCTATAATACCTTGGTACGCATGGACCCTCACTGTTTCAGAAACAAAAGAAGTTATATGACCAATAAACAAGGACAATTCCAAATTCGGTATAAATGTTCAAATCTGGCATTTAGTCATCTCATCTTGCGTTAACATTGCATCGGTTTTCAAAATATTGGTTTTTGCTGCGCGCTTTCTCTTCTTGGATTAGCTGAAAAAGACCCAATAAGGCCGTCCAATATTCGTCAAATTCTGTTCGGTTTTGTTTATTTTTAGCCATTCCTCTCCGGACTTATAACTGGGGAACATTTTCGCGTATGATTTACAATACATTTTGAAAGATGACGAAAAATTTAAATAAATGATAAACATTCAATTTTAGCATATTTGATAACACCAAGAAAAGGAATCCTTGAAGCTCTGCAGTTATTCTGTAATGAAAAATAGAAACTTATGGGATCGACCTCACATTCTTTAAAAGCGAACACCAGATATGCACACACGATTCCACAAAAAAATTCCGTGCATAGGAAAAACACGACCAGATCTGAGATCTCACAGAGAAAACAGAGTTGTTTCAGTTTTACGATTACCGAAATACTAATGTTAAACCATTTGGTTAATTAGTCAGTTTGAACGCTATTCTATTTCAATATTTTGTCGTGTTAGGAGTGTGCTTTTAATATACTGCAATAGTATATTTTAATATTTTTTCATGCAATTGCATGTTTCTTGATATCGCGGCTCAAATTGCACTAAATATGCGTATTAGCCATTGCTTTTATTAGATTGATGATTGAACGTTCATGTAATATTTTGGTAAATTTTACACAATGTTTCATATCAGAAAATCACACTATGCATAATTAACTAACAGTGATTTACAGTGCAATATGATATTTATAGAAACTGGTACCACAACATTGCATAATCTAACGTTATTCCCGATAGTCTGAATTTTGTGGAGCATCTACTTAAAATAACAATTGTCTATTATGAATTAGCATTATAATCCCACAGATCTTATTGTTGTTATTGGATCAATATCTACTGTTCCAAAAGTGAGGGTGAGATAAAAAAGTAATTTTCTGTTTTAGCTCATGGAAACATAGCAAATGGTATATCAAAAATATTTGTTTTTATCTTACATTATATTTCAGTTTCTCAAAAAATCGAAATATATAAAGGGACCAAATTCTCTAACATTAATCAAAAAATTTATTTCTTCAATTCCATCTTTTAATCTTTATTTCTGTTTCTTAATATAATTCCTAAATACTCAATCAAGTATTAAAAAAGATATATATCCAACAAATATATATTCTAAGTCATTCGCTATGGTAAATTCCAAATCTGCTTTATTCACCGCAGCCTGTCTGCTGTCAATGTTCTCCAGTATAACTCTGGCTCAAACTTTCACTGGTAACCAAGTTATTCATGGTTTAACCTATTTTATCCTACCAGTTAGTGTCACTTCTGGTTCCAACTTAATTATTCAATCTGGTTTATTCCACAAGTTCTGGCAAAAGATCACCAACAGAGGTGGTTTATACATCTGCGAAACTAAATCTTCCCACATCGGTATGACTGTTATGGCTCTAGCTAATATTTTCAACTACGGTACATTCGTTGTTGACGACTCCTTAGCTAGTACTGGTCTATTATTCGAATCTTTCGGTATTGAATTCTTTAACTCTGGTGACTTCTACTTAGTCGGCAAGAAACCATTAATCACCGGTTCTCATTACAGAATCTGGTCATTGACTTTCCAAAACAGTGGTTTGATGGCGTTCTACCAAACTGGTACTTCTCACTTCTGGTCTACTGTTGAAATTGGTCCAGACACTCTATTCGATCTATTACACGTTACCAATACCGGTACCATCTGTCTAAGAGCCGTTAACCTACACGCTAGAGTTGCCTTCGATGGTGAAAGTGGTTGTGTGGATGTTGGTGCATATGCTACATTGACCATCAACCACTTGATCTCAAGATCTTTCAAGTCTCAAACCATTTACATGTCTGATGAAACTTCTATTGTTTACGTTAAAGCCATTTTAGGTCTAACCCACCTAACTATTAGAGGTTTTGGTAATACTAACACCATCTACTTCAAACTAACTATTACTTACTGGACTTACAACAACGTTACTGGTATCTTAACTGTTATCGATGGTCTAAACTTATTCAAGATTGATATCGGTCCAAACTATGAATTCGGTCAATTCCACAGAGTTACCAGTACCATTTTAATTGGTTCTGGTCTTACTTATATCCCACCTTCTCCAGATGCTACCAGACCAGAAAACTGTGCTGTCTGTTCTGATGCTCCAACTTGTGATGATGCTTTGAACGGTAAATCTTCTGTCACTACTGCTTCCAACTCCTTCACCAACACTGAAATTCCAGCTCCATACACTACTACTGTTACTGATTCTGCTACCACTGAAACTCAATTGATTTCTTTCTACTGGACAACTGACATTAACGGTTCTTCTTTCATTGTTGAAACTACCTACACCTTAACTGGTTCTGCTGCTTCTTCTTTAGATCCAGAATCTAAGTCTGCTTCTTCTATCGAATCTGAATCTGCTGTTACTTCATCTGTTGTCTCTGCTGAATCTTCTGCTTCTGCTTCCACTTCCGCTTCTGCTTCTGTCTCTGCTTCTGCTTCTGCTTCTGCTTCTGCTTCTGCTTCTGACTCTGTCTCTGCTTCTGACTCTGCTTCTGCCTCTCGTTCTCTATCTTACTACACTACCACTAAGTCTGATGCTACTACCACTGAAACTTTAATCATTTCTGACTATGTCACAACTGATAACAACGGTAACACCATCACCATGGAATCTACTTATACCATCACTGCCTCTGAAAAACCGTTGACTACTTACACAACCACTGTTGTTGTTGATGGTACTACCTCTGTCTACGTTGTCTGTGATTACACTACCACCGACGCTAATGGTAACACTGTCACTCTAGTTTCTTCTTACCCATGCATCACAGAAGGTACTGCTACCACTTACACCAGAACCATCACTGCTGAAATCTGTACTTCTACTGTCGTTGTCTGTACTTGTACTTTGACCAAGTCTAACGGTGAAACTGTTCCAACATTGACTACCTACCCAGCTACTTATTCTCCAACTGACATGTCTGGTAACTCTTACACTACTACTGTCGTTGTTGGGGGTACTGTCACTGAGGTTGTCGAATGTGATTACTTAACCACTGACTCTAACGGTAACACTTACACTGCTCACTCTACTGTCACTGAAGGCTCTTTAACTACAACTACTAAGACTGCTGCTGCTGCTGCCAATGCCAAGGACTCCAGTTCTACTACCACTATCACTAATACTTCTATTGCTACCAAGACTGCTCCACAAGTTGTCGTTGTACCTTCTTCTGCTAACGCCGCTTCAGCTACTCATTCTGTTGCTACCTTCCAAGGTTCTGGTGCTGTTGTCAAGGGTTCTTTGATCTTTTTGATCTCTGCTTTCTTATTCCTAATGGTCTAAGTTTGTTGAGCTTAATTAGCAATCTTTTTTTTGACATTCGTTAATTTTGTGTCATTTAATTACTGGACACATACTATCGATACCACATAATCCATAATCTTTATATCAAATTCATTGATCATTAAGATATTTTCTGTTCGTTGATACCCAAGTATTCATTTCATTGCATTGTGTAACAATTATATAATGATAACAATATATAAGTTTTATATTCTTAATATATGCCAATTTACTAAATCTTTGTTCAGGAAGCTACTACTGGTTTGAAGTTTTCACAAGCGGTGAGCTGTGATTCAACGTGAAGTAAAGACAATATATCACAATGAAAATTAGTATTTTATCTGTATAATATAAAACTGAGTTTAATATTCTAAGGATATATAGTACAAGGAATCCATTCGAGCAAAAAGATCGTTGAATACTATGCACAATCATTATAACTGTATAATACTTGAAAAATAAATTAATATACAGTAATTTCTTCGTACTCTCTTTCCGAAGGAATTATTTAATTTACAAGTTTTATATTACAATCCTCTGTCTTTATATACTTGAGGTTTAGGGAGATATAATTTATTATTCACATTCATGAACTACATATTCGAATGTCGTCATGCAAGCCTATCCATTTATATTTAATTGCGTAGTATATTCTACGTTTGTTATGCTCTTATGGTTGTCTTGTACTATACATCCTTAGAATATTAAGCTCAGTAGTAATATATACAACTGTTCATCAAAGTAATGGAATTTAACATTTGCTTGTAATTTGTAAAATATAAATATATGCCCTTCCCTTCATTTCTTTACATACGGACATCACCCGAAATATGTGATATCTTTTTTTTTTCTTATTTCGCGTTTTGGTTAAAGATTTCCTAAATCGCGATTGAAAAGTAAACAAAGAAATAAACCTATGATTACTGCTTTTAAAGGTGTAGCAAACCATCGTTACTACATCCAAAAGGCTAATTGAACAGTGAATTTTTAATATCTACAAATTAAAAGAAGGTCGAGATATCTATAACTATTGGAAATACGAAGACATGGATACTTTAAATAATGAATTTGACTTGTCTCAATCAATAAATGCTATTGCAAAATTAAGGGGAACCTTCAATGCAAAAAATGTTAAAACAGCTTTAAATGAAATCGTGGAGGTTACGGGAGGTATTGAAAAGGATAATGAAGATTATATTAAAGAAGAAAAAGAATCGCTTCTTGAGTTACAGAGACGTGCCGATATGCAACAGGAGACTTTAGATACATTAAAGAACGAATTGAATCAACTGAAGAAGGAGACAGAATCAATATTTAATCAAGACCAATTGGCCAACCTAGTCAAGGAGCTAGATATTTTAGAAAAGGAAAATCTTGAAAAGAAAAATAGAAATGATAAAAACATACGTGAACTAGCAGTGCTATATAATGTGAATACTGACACTGATAATGGTAGAAATTCGAATGGATCAATCAATATATTTGCCAGGGATGAAGAAGAAGAAACAAAGAAGATACTCGAGAATCCTATCTCCAGAGCCAATCTTTTAAAATTAAAACTATTTCGTTCATTGGGAGTTATCGTCGACATAAAGACTCAGCAAGTCTTTATCGAGGATTCCGATAGATTAGATGTGTTAATGCTGAATGAAGGTTATAGCAATTATTTCAAGACAAAATACATATGGGAGAGAATTAAGATGAACAAGGAAGGTAAAGGAGCGACAGAGTAAACTTAAGGTTTTTAATAGCAGACTACCAGTCAAATTAAAATCTTAGCGTTCTAATACTGTTCATCAATTTTCTAGTTAATCACGATAGCCCTAATTATGTGCAGAATAAGATGACATATTTGTGTATCTTACTTACCATTTCTAACACTTTTGATGAAACTGTTGGTTTGACATTTCTATGAAAGAGGTGTGTAATACCCCAGCTCTTAATTATCAACCGATATTCAATGCCCTAACAGAAATATTCAATAATGCACTAGGGCCGACTTCGTTCAATATGATAAAAATCCAGAACCGTCGACGGTGTATGGGTGTTTAAGATAGTTCTGTATTTTTCGGAAAAATTTAAAAAAAAAGTTTTCTCAATTTTTAGCGGATATTAGCTGGGTGTACGGAGTTTACAGTCACCAAAAAGTTTCCCCTTCACCAAACGTTCTCATGTTAACGCGCACAGAGGGGTCTCTTTCAGCGAAG
>PPOO01000947.1:447954-484990 GCA_003708545.1 Maudiozyma turicensis
TGAAATAAAATTTTAAGACGCTTTAGGTTTCCGATGCCCACGCAGAAAATTAATTTCAGTATACTTTGACAATTTTTCATTTCAAACAATTGGTATCGATATGACAAAGTTGTAAATGTCTACTATGATATATTAACTATTTCTTTTCACTTTAATTTAACTATTTGAATCTTATAGTTCATATCTTATATATTTTTATATATTTTTGTTAATCTATTTTAAAAGAACCAACTAACAATCACACGAATAGCAATGGCATCTAACGAAGTTTTAGTTTTAAGAGGTACTCTAGAAGGTCACAATGGTTGGGTTACTTCCCTAGCCACCTCTGCTGGTCAACCAAACTTATTGGTTTCTGCCTCCAGAGATAAGACTTTGATCTCCTGGAAGATCACTGGTGAAGACGGTCAATTCGGTGTCCCAGTCAGATCTTTCAAGGGTCACTCTCACATTGTCCAAGATGTTACCTTAACCCCAGATGGTGCTTACGCTTTATCCGCTTCTTGGGATAAGACTCTAAGATTATGGGAAGTTGCTACTGGTGAAACTTTCCAAAGATTCGTCGGTCACAAGGGTGATGTTATGTCCGTTGCCATTGACAGAAAGGCTTCTATGATTATCTCTGGTTCTAGAGATAAGTCTATCAAGGTCTGGACCATCAAGGGTGAATGTTTAGCTACTCTTCTAGGTCACTCCGACTGGGTTTCCCAAGTCAGAGTTACTCCAAACGAAAAGGCTGATGATGACACTGTCACTGTTATCTCTGCTGGTAACGATAAGCTAGTTAAGGTATGTTTTAATATTTTATTATTGTTTTATCCCAACTTTTTGTTTGTCCAATCCAATTTTCAAGATTTTGGAAATGAATTATGTTTTTAGTCATATGATGATTTCTATATTTGCTACTTCAGAGGAGACGATCTATCTCCAATGAGACATTAATTATCACCAAGATCTCTGATGACATTATCAAAACAATTCATTTTCTATTCATTTAGATTGAATAATTAAATCTACGAAAATGCGATTTTTTCAATTAAAAGATATGTGGATACTTTTCCATTTTTAAGAATTTTTTTACTAACAATCAATTAAATTAAAAATATTACATTCTTTTCTAATGTGAATTTTTTAATGCACATGTTTTTATTTAGGCTTGGAACTTAAACCAATTCCAAATCGAAGCTGACTTCATCGGTCACAACGGTAACATCAACACCATCACTGCTTCTCCAGATGGTACTTTGATTGCTTCCGCTGGTAAGGATGGTGAAATCATGCTATGGAACTTAGCTCTAAAGGATGCTCTATACACCTTGAACGCTCAAGATGAAGTCTTCGCTTTAGCTTTCTCTCCAAACAGATACTGGTTAGCTGCTGCTACCGCTTCTGGTATCAAGATCTTCTCTCTAGACCCACAAGCTCTAATTGACGATCTAAGACCAGAATTCGCCGGTTACAACAAGGCTGCTGATCCTCACGCTATCTCTCTAACCTGGTCTGCTGATGGTCAAACTCTATTCGCTGGTTACACCGATAACGTCATCAGAGTCTGGCAAGTTATGACCACTAACTAAGAGCTTAAATTTTTAAAAATTTAAAAATATTTCATATATAATTTTCTTTCTCTTTAAGTCTTCGTTTAGGTCAATCTAATACAAATAAAAAAACATTCAATATTTTTTTGAATTTTTCGGATATATCAATAAAACATTCTATAGCATAGTTAAACAATAATAAAAAAATTATTAAAATTATTAAAATTTCTGTACTCTTCAAGTATTTGATTTGTTAATTTTATTTATTTTTTTTTTAATAATTTATGTAAATGTCAATTATCTACTGTTTTCGTCTCTCAAGCGGAATTGATAAATTTGGTTGTAGAAAATTCTCATTTATATGAGGAGACGCTTGAATATATGTATTGTTATTTATTTCAAAAGGGTGGTGTACATATATTTATTTCTTCTTTTGATCATATCATATCCTTACAATATAATCAACTCAACCATTTGTTTCCATATTGTCCTTTTCAAATTTTAAGGATAACTTATGTTCTTTTAAATCCCTTGTCTTTTTTAATTCACCTTCCGCTTCCTTTAATAGTTCCTCAAAGTCAGTCTCCTTGGCCAATGATATAGCGTCTAATAGAAACCTTTCTGCTTTATTCAAAATACCATCATGTAAACTTAAAATCCCTTTACCGTATGTCGACAAAGCAATCGCTTGTGGGATAGCTACATCTAATTGATCCTTCATATGGTATCGTAATTTATGATGTTCGTTCGAAAATTTCATGATTGAATCATAACATTGATTCGCCATTTGAAGACAAGTATCTCTATTTTTCCTTAGATATCTTAAAGCTTTAACTACTTTATCATCCTCCATAAAACCTGGATCCATCTTACATTTACTATCAATTTGATATAAATCGGATTCGAACCGCTCAGCTTGTAGATAAAGTAAAGCGCCTAAATTTGCTTGAGCCAATAGAATTTGACCAGGCGGCATATCTGCCATAACCATCCACTGAACTGTAGTCATCTTGCAACTCAATGCCGATGGAACATCTTTAGCAGATAAACAGTATGCTGTATATAAATCTCTTGCGGTGAAAAATTCTTCTTTGAAGGGTTCCCAAGCACTTGTATTTTTCTGAAGATCCATAATCATATAACCATCTTCATTAAACTTAAAATTTTCATCTTTAACAAATGTTTGAAAATCTGATGCATTAATAGGTTTACCTCTAACCAATTTTTCAGCTTTTTCTCTTTTGGAATCAAAAAATTTCTTTAATTCAGGCGATCTAATTAAAATCTCCTCTTGAGCTAATAACAAATGAGCTAATAGATTCCTTTTACCTATTTCTAAATCCTTGTTAATTTCTAAAGATTTGATCAATACTCGTAAGTCTTTTCTAATCAATTCAGGTCTAAGTTCATCTGGAACCATACCTGGTGTATTTAATGATTCAAAAAATCTGTATAACATCTCTAAATAAATATTTTTAGCATTTTCATGTAGGTTCAGTTTCTCGAACATCTCTGCCACCTTCAATTCTATTCTAGTATATTCATCACTTAGTGGATTAACATTTAATTCTTGTAATTGGTTTAATACCTCAATATATTTCGTTAATGATTCCTTGTATTGATAATTGTTTCTATTACTTTCATCCCAAAGAGCTTCCTTCAATTGGTTCTCAACTGTAATAGGGTACCTATATTTATCAGTATACGAGCTTGAATATGAATATTGTGATAAGTATGTTCCACGATAGGAATCTCTATATTTAGTAAAGTAGTAACCAATACCAAATGTTACTGCAGCTGAACTTCCCACACCAATTAACCATCGTTGATTTCTAGTTAAGGACGGAGAACTACTTCTGAAAGAAGTCGCAAATTTAGACCAAATTTTTGTGTTCATTTTAGTGATTTGAGGCTTTATTAGCTGCTTCCTTTGTGGCGCTTCAACAACTTTATCTCTATAACTTTAGTGAACGAAACTTTAAGATAATTCCACTTTTACACAAATCCAAATTAACTAAATATATGTATTTGCACTATGTAACAAATCGATATGAATATTTTATCTTCCCTTAACTGCCATACTCAATGATACAGTTATGCTGTTTCTTGTTCAACTTTGTCATATATGTATGTGATAGTTCCCAAGTGCAGTACCGGTGTACTTTATTATGTATACCACAGTTCATCGTCCGCACAATGAAAAAAAATAATAATAGAATAGTAATGGATCATTTAAAGAGGGACAAAGAAGGATATTAAGGGTATCTACATATAAAGAAGTACGCTTCAATATAATTGCAACAGAACATATATAAATACAAATATATTGGCTAAAAATGTGTGGGAGATATGCTCTTTCTTATGATAGTAACGAATTACAGGAAGCTTTTGGTCAGTGGGGGATAAATGTGAATATAAGATACGACAATGTTACTAATAGCCGCTCGACAGACAATCCAGATAATGATACTAACGAGGACAGAACACATTACAATAGATCATATAATGTCGCACCTACTAATCCTGCACCTGTATTGTATATGAGGAATGACACAGAAGATGAACAATATGATGATAATGCTGATAATGCTGATACTGATGTTGATGAAGTTAGGTATATGAGATGGGGTATGGTACCTCATTGTTCAAAGGATATAACCAAATTTAAAGGTTACACAACTTTTAATGCACGTATGGAAAATATTTTATCCAGTAGACTCTGGAAAGGTTGTGTTAGAGGGAAACGTTGTGCCATTCCTATCAGCGGCTATTATGAATGGTTAACTAAGAATCATGATAAGAAGAACAAGACACCATATTATTTAAGACGGAAGGATAGAAAACTGTTATTTTTAGCCGGTTTATTTGATTATAATGAGTCAGAACAAATGTTTTCTTTTACAATTATTACGGGACCTGCACCAACTAATCTAAAATGGTTACATGAAAGAATGCCTTGTGTCCTTGAATATGGTACTGAACAATGGGATAAATGGATGGATCCGAAGAGGACAGAATGGTCTCAAAAGGAAGTAAATCATGTGCTAATGCCGAAATATGATGACATATTATATCGAGTGTATCAAGTGAACAAAGATGTTGGGAAAGTCAGTAATAAAGGCCAATATTTGACAAAACCAATAATGAAACAGGATAATGACATCATTAAAAAGGAGGATCCGGAAATCAAAGCTGAGTCCGATCTTGGTCAAGACCATACACAAGAATCGAGTTCCTTGGATGATGTCAAATCCTCAGGTTCCATCGCTGACGGCATTAAGAGGGAACCCAATGTCAAACCAGAGGCTGAGCCGTCTTTGAAAGTGGAATATTCCGACGATAACAAGGACGTCAAACCCACAAACTCCAAGAGGAGAACCATAACAGAAATGATGAGACAGAGCTCACATAAAAAGAAACCGAAGAAATAAACATGATAATCACCGTCATGACGATTCCGGAATACCCCAATTCTAAACAAATCACTGTCACACACGCTCATCCATCCATTCATATATATATATATATATACCAATAGCGGTTTTACTTTACATGGAGTACTCAATAGCCAAGACTGAGCCGAATTTTTTTCTTCATCTGACAGCGCAGGGACAAAAAAAACGAGATCAAGTTGTTCGTTCTGTCAAGCAAGTATTGGGTTAAGAGGGTTGTCTATATATCGAGTGGGACAGTGTTTAATGTGTCTCGAATACTGTACTTTTTGAGTCAAGGGATTGATAATTGTTCACACTCCATTGAATAATTGTTCACGAGCCGTTTTTTTTACCTTTTAGTTATTTTTGTTTAGTTGTGACTTTTAATCAGATACCCTCTCTTATATATCCCAAATACAATATGCAACCAGAATACGTTAAAGAAAGACTTGCTTCCCTTGATGAGATCGATTTGAAACTATGTGGGATGTTACAGGAGGCATCGCAAGTAGTTCATGCCTTCAGCGAGGTTAAAAGTGGGAATGATGCTGCAAGACCACAATTCACGAAACATGTTCAAGGGTTCTATGCTGATTTAGAGATAGCTACTGTTAGATTAAGAAATGAAATAAAATTGTTGGATGACAATACTGGTACTCGTCTGTTACCAATTAACGTCAATAAGAAAGCATTAGGTCAAGATGATGAGAAACTACATGAGCAAATAGATCTTTTAAGAGCTACATTATCAGGAGATAATACTTACGCTAAAGAAATTTCACCTGAAATTAATCAAAATACCTCGATAGAAGAAGCTAATGATATTGTTTCAATTGAAACTTCGAACACTACTTCTAATTATAATGCTAAAATTGACAATGTCAACAGCCAATTTGATAAAGACGGTTCTATTAGCAACGTAAACGGGGAATCCGATATTGTAGAGCATGTTGACAATAGTGGATCTAAAGAACATACAGATGACAATGATGTTTCTATGGGGAACCTCAATACACCGACTACCGCTATCACCACTGACGCAGTGACGGGCGAGGATACCAACAACAATAATAACGACGATAATAACGACCAAGAAGATGATATTGAAATGGAAGACGTATGAATCGGTACGTATAGATAAATAAACATTACATAATAATACTCCAAAAGTACGTCAGCCAAGGTAGACAGTACGGATAAATCTATCAATGTCATATCTGCTGTGATTTTTTCAAATGGCAGTTGAGCCAGCCGATCTCACTACATGCACATTCCAACAAGTTGAATCTTTATACATATCTACATACCTAACGTACATACCTAACGTACATACACAAGGTACATATCAACACTTAACCTAATGTCCCTCTACAGTTTATCACCCAATTGCAACTGCTCTTTTGTAATCAATCACTTTCATATCTATTTATTTTACCTTCCCTGCACACTGTTTAAGAGAAAGAGAGCAAGGCAAGAAAAACAGAAACAGGCGAGATATGAAATTCTCAGCGGATTGAAATCGGAATAATGTAACAAGACAGACAGAGTCGGAATCACATTGACTGAAAAGAATATAACATGGGGAAACAGTAACCTAGATACTGACACTATAAGTTATCCTAACCATCACATTTTGTTTATATTAACAACTGCATTTAGCTAGAGATTAATCGGAAGTGAAATAAGACTGTGGACATTATCTATCAAAACAAAAAAAGACATTCACTTCAAATTCAAATAGACAAATATATACTCGCACATATATTTTTATTCAAATGTATCCTGATTCCCCTTATGATTCCGAGAATAGTGGGAGTGACGACGAGGAAGCCCTAACTCGTGCTCAAATAAATGCTATCGATGCATACGTTCAACATGGGGCCGGAAATCCATATGGTTTCAACCCATTGAGATTTGCTCAACGTATGAGAGAACGTGAACAATCTAATCAACCTAGGGCAAATATCAGTAGTGCACGTCCTGCAAGTAATGCGAATCGTCTTCATCCAAGTATCAACAGTACCAGCAGCGGCGGCAGTGGTAGTAGTAGTAGTAACACTAATTCACTGACTCGAAATAATAGAAATGCTGGGACAACAGCCAATCCAAATGCAACTGCAACAACAACCGCATCTTCTAGAAACACTGAGTCTCAAGCAGCAGCGGGTAATAACGACTGCGACTTAACTACAAAGCAACTTCAAACTTTTATGATTGATCAAATGACTAAAGTACAAGAACAAAATGATATCCTAAAACAAAAAATCGAAACTTTAGAAAAGGAGCAAGAATCATACTATATAGATGGTGCGAAGAGATTAGAGAGAGGTTTTAAAGATATTAATAAAGTCATGACAGATATGTCTGAGTTGAAAAAATTGTTCAAGGAAGTTGTTGGAATTATGTCCGGTGAAAGATTACGATTTTTGGATCATTCAGATGAAAATGCTATTGAACCAACATCAAGAGTCTTAGCCACTCCAGTTACTGCTGCAAATAGTGGGGCATCTGATTCAATTCAGGAAAGGAGAAACGAGGCAAGACACGTTTATGAAAGGGATAGTTCTATTGTTAATAACTCTCAAAGAATCACAATAAAACAGGAATCTCTTGGAGCATTTGGTGCTCTGCCATCATTGTCTGTGCTACGTCGTCTACATCGTAATGAGTATGGTGGGAGAGGGACATCACCACTGAATAGTGTTGCTAGAGAAGGTTCAGATAATCCGTTTGAAGAAAGAATCCATAGAAGGTATCTTATGGAAGATGAGACTAATCTTAATGCCATTATAGAAGCACAACGAAATGGTGAAAGAGAATTAGAAAATACCATCAGAATGGATCAGTGGAGAGATTATAGAATCAATACAGCGGTTCAAAGTGTTTATGATGTTGCTAAGGAGTATTGGGAGGGATTTCCTGGGAAACCATCCTTAGTACAATTAGAGAGGAAATTTGGTTCAACATGGCGTAGATCAAGTGGTCAAAGGACCCTTTTTGCAAAGAGAAAATGCATTATCACTAAAATAGAAAATATCTTGGAAGATCCTAAGAAATACGATTTACCAGAAGGTCTGACTAGGAACCAGGCCATTAAAGTTGTCGAAAATGTAAGATTAGGTAATAACAATTTCAAAGGTAATATTTGTCTTTTAAGTTTATCACAGCTTTATGAATATTTCTCCAAGAAAAAAGATATTTTAAGTGACTATGCTCTAACTGTTAAAAAGAGAGGTATCCCAAGAAGATCTATCTTGCAACGCGAAAGAGAAAAATCACTAAGTGAAATTACTACAGGAAATGCTACACCAGAGAACCAAAGTCAAACGGTAGATTCACAAATACCGGTACAAATCACAGCCTCGGGAAATCAACGATCAATTACATCAAACAGACTTGATGAAGAGGTACCTACTGGTACAACAGCACGCCATCCATTAGCATTTTCAGAAGCCACAGGCTCATCCGGATCACCTTCAGCAGGTTTAACACAACCAACAGGACCTACCGGATCAACATCAGCAGGATTAACACAACCAACAGGACCCATGGATCTACACCTACCGGATTAACACAACCAACAGGTCCTTCAGATGCAACGCCCCCAGCAGGATCTGATACTGCGTTTATTGCACTACAGAGGCAAGCCGAAATAGCAAGAGATTCCTTAAGACGTTCCTTTGAGGATATATTGCTTTGATACAGTTACATAGACATCTATATTCTCTATAATTACCAAAAATACATATTCTCATACAATGACACACAAATTTCTCATCTGTTGGTTCTTCCATAGACACTGTTTTAAGTCTGTCTGCTTTATTGGTATCCCGTAAGTGTCAAACTCCAAAGATCACCTTTTTTTTACTTTTTCTGCTTTTACCGTCTGAACAACACATTATTGTGTATCGGATAGGGACAGATGCAAGAGCTACATCTGCTGACATGGCAGACCATGTATCCTTATTCTGACCTTCTCCACATCCATATAAATATAGAGGGCATTTAGCAAAAATATCAATATACCTGCAATAATATCTACCATTCAACCTTAGTCCGTCAAACAACACATACTAGAAAGAATTAGTTCGCTGTTCAACAATGCCAGAACTACATTATACTCCATTAGATTTAATCGATACCAAATTAGAGGTATCTAGTAAAAGCTTCTTCGATAGACAAAAGAAGTTTGCTAACTCTCCAAACATTAGAAAGACCGATATTGAATTTAGAACTAAACAATTGAAAAAGTTATACTATGCCATTAAGAAACATGAGACTAGATTAATTGATGCTATGCTAAAGGATTATAATCGTGCTCCACAAGAATCTATGCAATTAGAACTTATCCCATTATATAATGATATCCTAGGTATGATTAAGAACTTATCAAAATGGGCTAAACCAAGACGTATCTGTGATATGTCTCCAACATATATGTTAGGGAAGACTTATGTCGAAAAGATTGCTTTAGGTAGTGTGCTCGTTATAGCTCCATGTAATTTCCCTTTTTTATTATCCTTGACTCCAGTAGCTAATGCCATTGCAGCTGGTAATTCGGTAATTTTGAAACCAAGTGAAATGACAGCTGCCACAGCAAGAGAAATGCAAAATTTGATTGAAGACGCTATTTTCCCTCATGGTTTATTACAAGTGGTTCAAGGTTCAATTACTGAGACAACACGACTAATTACATCTGATAAATTGAACATGATTTTCTACACAGGTTCACCTAGGGTCGGTTCAATTGTAGCTCAAGAAGCGGCAAAGAATTTGATTCCATGTGTCTTAGAATTAGGTGGTAAATCTCCAGCATTTCTAACCGAACATTTCAGTGTTGGTAGCACTTCAAAATTACAAACTGCGTTGAAGAGATTGTTCTTTGGTGCCTTCAGTAATAGTGGTCAAATTTGCGTTACTCCAGATTATCTAGTGGTCCACGAAAATATATACGATGAAGTTGTTAAACAAGCTAAGATCGTTTTAAATGAAATGTACCCCATATTTGATAATAATTTAGATTATACTTATCTTGTTGGTCAAAGAGGTTACAATGCAATTATGAAGAAACTGGACGCTTCGAATGGGCAGAAGTATATTCCTGAATCTGCAGAAGGTTTTGTTTCTAATACTGATAATGGCCAATATTGTATTCCACCAACTATAATATTTAATTGTTCATGGAATGATTCACTAATGGAAGAAGAAAATTTTGGTCCTGTTTTACCAATATATAAGTATTCGAACCTGGACGATACCTTGGATCTGATTATTCATAAAAATGATCAACCTTTAGTTCAATATATTTTCTCTGATTCTGAGCAGGAAAGACAACATATCCTGACTAGGTTAAGATCCGGTGATTGTATTATCGGTGATACTATTATTCATGTTGCTATTAAGGATACCCCATTCGGTGGTATTGGTACATCTGGTTATGGCAATTATGGTGGCGTCTATGGTTTCAATGCTTTTACCCATGAAAGAACTGTATTCAAACAACCATATTGGATGGATTCTTTATTATTTATGAGATATCCTCCATATACACCAACCAAACAGAAATTGGTGGAGACTGCTACAGAACAGAAACCATGGTTTGATGAAGATGGTAAAGATCGTTGGTATCACAACAAGATATTTTATTTAATATCTTTAATTGGTGTTGCAATTGCTGCTATATTGAACAAATGTAAATGATGTGCTATGATATTCTTCCAATATAATTAATTCATGTGAGAACTAATTGCTAGAAGTGTTTTCTTCCTCTCTTTCAGTTTTCCTGTTATGCCAATACACAAACTTACACAATACATTCTATAAATATATATAAGATATGCCAATACAATATACCCTTATGCGATGAACAAACTTTCCTTATTGTCTTATTGACATCATTATATATAAGTGATATATATATTTCTCAATTTTATATACATATATGCGGTGTTGAAGAAGGAGGAAGAGAAATTAACTTGACTTTTGCTTCCTTCCTCTCTCTTCTACGGATGAGTGAGTGATTTGAGTTGAATTGATTACTTTTATTTTTTCTTTTAAACTACTGAATATTATATTATTATTATTTTGTCGTTGTTGTTGTACCGTTTATTAGTTAATGCTTTCCATTAGTACGTTTATGGCGTAGAGCATTTTGTTCCTTTTCTGTAGCTTCATCGAAATATATGAATTCATCTAAACCTTTACCAGCTGGAACCATTGGTAAGACTGGGACTTTCTTCTCTACTTCGACTTCCAGTAAGACTGGGCCGTCATAATTGACGAATTCATTTAAGGCATCATCTAGTTGTTCTTGTTTCTTGACTCTGATACCCTTTAGACCCATAGCTTCTGCCAATTTCATGAAATCTGGATTCAATTGATGAGTATGAGAATAACGGTTTTCGTAGAATAGTGATTGCCATTGAGTAACCATACCTTGTTCTTCGTTATTTAGCAATAGGATCTTAATTGGAGTACCTGCTTGAACTGCAGAACTTAATTCGGTCAAAGTCATATTGAAGGAAGCATCACCATCGATATCGATGACAAGGGCATCTGGATGAGCTACTTGAGCACCGATTGCAGAAGGTAAACCATAACCCATTGTACCTAAACCACCTGAAGTGATAAAAGTACGTGGTTTCTTCCAAGTCCAATGTTGAGCAGCCCACATTTGATGTTGTCCGACACCTGTTGTGACGATGACATCCTTACCTGTAGCATTAGCGATCTTTGATAATTTAGAGATGGCAGTCTGTGGTTTGATCTTTGAACCTGGAGTTTCCTTCATGTATTCGTATGGATATTTAGTTTTCCAATCGTTAATATCCTTGAACCAAGCAGTTCTTTCCTTAACTGGGAATACCTTCGGCAAGACTGATTGTAAATTTGAGGTAGCGTCACCTTCAACGGCGACTTGAGCTTCGACGACTTTATTGATATTCTTTGGGGAGATTTCGAAATGGATGATACCACCACGATTCTCCAGAGCTGCCTTTCTTGCTTCAGGAGCGAATTTGGAGATCATACCAGTGACACGATCATCGAATCTAGCACCTACTGCAATGATCAAATCTGCATTTTGTATAGCTAGATTAGCTGTGGCACAACCATGCATACCTAACATATCCAAAGATTTTGGGTCCTCTTGATCGAATGCACCTAGACCTTGTAAAGAAGTTGTTACTGGGATTTGAGCACGTTCACTTAGTTCCTTAAGGACACGAGGACCATCTTCATTGTTGAAGATACCACCACCTACATAAAGTACAGGTTTCTTAGCTAAATTGATCAAATCTGCTGCTTTATTGATACTTTCCAAAGTGAATTCATTTTGTAATTCTTTAACTGAGGATTGATGTAACGTGTCAGAAGGTAAAGCACTATCGATTGGAATAGCTTGTCTTAATACAGCAGCGGTGACATCTTTTGGTAGATCGACCAAGACTGGACCTGGTCTACCACTCATTGCGATTTCAAAGGCTTCATTGATTCTAGTTGGCATCTCCTTAACGTCCTTAATCATGACGTTCCATTTCGTACAGGATCTGGAGATCCCAATGACATCCGCTTCTTGGAAAGCATCTGTACCGATTGCACTGGTTGGTACTTGACCTGTGAAGACAACCATGGGAATCCCATCGGCTAACGCATCTGCCATTGGTGTGACAACATTAGTTGCACCAGGTCCCGATGTAACTAATACAACACCTGGTTTCCCCGATGCTCTTGCGTAACCCTCAGCCATGTGCCCAGCCCCTTGTTCATGTTTAGGTAGGACAAAATTAAAATTTTCACTATTATATATGGCGTCATATACGGGCAGGATTGCACCACCTGGATAACCGAATACGGTATCTACATTATGTCTAGACATCATTTCGTTAAAGATTTGACCACCAGTCATACCGACTAAAGAACTATCTAGTTGTTTCTTTTTAGCTGCAACGGCATTGCTATCTGATAATTTATTAGATAATTTATTAGATGAATCATTGGATTGAATATCTATATTGAAAGAAGGAGCAGGTTCTGGTCTTCTATTTGTTTTACTAGAATGATGATGTTGTAAAATAATTGAGGAAGTATTATATAATCTTGTTGAAGATAATTTAATGGATGCTATATTTTGTGGATGACATCTTTGAATCACACGTCTTGGTAGAGTGGATTTAATTATAGTAGATCTAATCATAATATGTCAATTTCTGTTATTAAAATTTAAACTTGATTAAGAAGATATATCACTGTATCTAGCAGTTTATTTGGACAACTTCCTTTATATAGATGAAATTTTTCACTGAGTCACACAGCTGATACGAGAAAAAAAACAGAAAAAAAAACAAGCAACGAGAAAGGGAGAAAATGAGGGAAACTATTGAAATAATGGAGTTAAAATACAGAGTGTTTAATAAGTATTTAAATAAATGAAGATTATATATATTATATATAGTGAGTGTGTCATAACGTACTTGTCCTGTGTTCCGGTTGAGTTAAAAGTAGTTTACAAATTAGATGACTGAACCATTGAATGATTGCTAAGTATCCCTCATTATCCAGATACCAAACTTGACAAAAAGCAAAAAAATGGCAAAAGTTTTCTTTCCTAAGTAACGGCGGCGGTGTACTGCACAATGCCATAATACAATCAATCAATCGGTTAATTACACCATCATCGCATGTAAAAGAGCGAACACATTTTTTTTTCATTTTTACCGTCAACGCTGTTTGTTGTTTGCTGTTGCTCTTATTATATCGTAGTGTAGTGTAGTGTAATGGATGCTGTTACAACGACAATGCGGTGACTCACTTTTTTTGCGGTCTCTGTTTCTGTTGCTGGTGTTGTCGGTCTGTAGCGCTTTGTTCGTGTTTCGGCTGTTCCCGGGGGAGACAAATTATTCCTGGTTGTTTGTTTTTGCCGGTTCAGGTCTTTTATTCGGGGTCGATGTCTCATTCCGATTGTCTCATCTCTTCTCATCTCATCTCATCGAGTTGAGTTGAGTTCAGTTGACTGACGGTGAATGTGTTTTGCAATTTTATTATATTTTAAATTAAACATCAACATACATTATATAAGATATAGAAAGAGATAGATACACATTATAAATAGAGCAGTTTAGAGGACACTTTTGTTTTTTTTAGTTCAGTTCTAGAAATTAACCTTGTTATCTGGTTCACCTTGTCTCATCGAATCATATAAACGTTTAAATTCTGATCTTGTCATATTTGAAATATCAACATACATCGGTTGATTCATAGTGTTGTTATCGGTGGAATTAATATTATTTTCAGAAGAAGAGCTCTTGGAATTTAAACTATCCGTATAACTACTTCTACGTGATTTTGCCTCATTTTCAGCTAATATCTTGGCTTGTGCTTGTGCTTGTATAGTCTTATCTTGTAAAATTCGATGTTCTGATGGAAATAAAACACTAGTCTTAGCTGTACCAATATTTGAATGATTAGTACCTAATAATTCAGGATCACTGGAATGTTTAGAACGATTATAAACACGAAATGAATCCCATAAACTTGACATATTGATATAAGAAAAAGTAAATTATATTTTGTAGCTTCTATTGAATACACTAACTAAAAGAACAAAATAAAATTATTATTCTTATAAGAGTTGAAATTATGTTTATCTTATCATGTAACTTTCCCCACTCCCCCCCATATTTATATAAAATTTTTTCTGTATTATTAATAATTATGAATATGGGGTAATATGTGCTTACTATCTTTTTGTCATTTTGTTTGACTTGACAGTGCGCGCGGCTGTATACACACCCCTAAAAATTTGTTTTGTTTCATTTTGTAAAATCTCCAATAGTTTCCATATGTAAAGAATTTTACACCCGGTATTTATTCGTATTTGATGATACCAGAAGGTGATTCCTGTTACATATATATTTTATAATAATCTATATAATTTGATACATCTAATCAATTATATATTCTTGACCACTATATAAATTAATTGATCTCATGTCTAGCTCATATTATTAATAGATTCGATATATAATTATTTACATTCTTTATAATATTCAAATTTAATAAATTTACTTAAATATTTTATCTCGGTCAACCAAAGAAATGTCCTACATTGTTATAGAACTGTGCTAGTTTAAACTATTTCATAAGAGTATAGTACAGTATAGAAGGGGATAAATCAAATTATAATCTTGCTAAAAAGTCTAAAATACAAAAATAATATCAATAATATATAGTATTGAAAATTCAATATATTAACTTCCATTTTGGAGATAATATTTATATAGGGAATAACTTTATATCTCTCTACTTTAATAAGTAAATACCAGTCATCCCTTTAGAACTTTTCCAAAGAGCTATATATACTAAATATATATCTATTCTTTACATAAACAAGTTCTCGATGATCTCCTCATCGCAAGTTTTTCCGATTTCTTTGTCGCCTCGGCATATCTACCGTCTGACGCAAATCACTTTATTTAACTATGTTGGATTGTAACACAATGTCTTGTATTCTAATTGACATATATGTACCATATATTCCAACATATAGTATATATTAAATATTGCATCATACGAATATGAACGTGGTTGTCACAAAATCATCACTCCTCCACTTTTTGAAAAGAGATATAAATAGTATTATTTTTCCTTAGTGAAAAAAAGTCATGTCGTGCCTCACAGTAATATAATATACACCATTTTTATCAAAGTAATACACAGTAGATTGAAACTATTTCGTCACTACGATTAACATTTTCAAGATTTATACTGATTGGAACCCACCGATAGATATTATGAAATTTATTAAAACAGTTCCATACCATTGATCATGCTCACTATAATATACTGAAAATTAACAAATTGGTACATTAATAAGTTGCAACCTCTCTCTTACTATTCTCTTTGTATATAAATGACAGAAATCACGTAGTATGGATACATCTCATATGTTTGACATTTTCGTTTTATATACGACACACCCTTCTTTAGGCTTGACAGTGCGTCGGATAATCGTCTAAGAGAAAAGACATTACTAATCAATAAATTGGAAAGTAAAATAAAATAATATATATATAAACACGATAAATAATCTGAACACATAGTTTGGGATTATTTTACTCATTCTATTTTAAATATTATATATATAAAGAAAGTACAGACAAATTATACTTTCGAGTAACATAATAAAAATTTGCTTAAAATTAATAGTTAAATCCACGGTACTAATATCACTAACTAATATATATAATACTTACTAAAAATGAATGATTCTATAAATAATACCGATCTATCTGCTTCAGCTCAATAAACAATATAAATTTCCTATATAATAGAATATCGCACGCATGTTCCATCCACCTTTCGTGTCGCGAAAAATTTAAAAAAGATAACAATTCACGGTTCAGTTTCTGCTGGACGCAAAGATATTCTTTTAACAGAAAGTTATCAAGGAATTTTCTTCAATTTTGCGAAGTTGGAACTGTATCACTAATTACACAACCATTATAAAAGAGTATACATCAAGGTCCTGTTTTCTAGGAGTATTGGAGGGTTCATCTGCAATACATATCCAAGTTTCAGCTTCATCGCACAGTTCCCTCCAGATCTTCAACTGTATACTTTTTAGGCCTGATAACAAATGAGTCCAATCCTAATCTTAACAGAATCGAGGCCTCCAGTATTTCTGAACCTAACGAGTACCGATGACATAAAATGTTTTTTCAATTACTAAAACTTCTTTCAATCTCTGCTGTTGAACACTTCATTTACAGTAGACTAAGTGCTAGTTTACTCAATTCAGAATATTCCTTTCTTCTGCTAATCAAGAACTGATAAATACCCTTACCCATTTCTTGAATTGTTTCAGGTACCTCATGAATTTTACGTTCCAACATATATCGTATTGAGCTGAAGCAGATAGATCGGTATTATTTGGAGAATCGTTCACTATTATTAAATATTATATATTAATTATTGATATTAGTACCGTAGGTTGATTTATTAGTTTTAAGCAAATTTTATTATGTTACTCAAAAGTATAATTTGCCTGTGTTTTTCTTTTTTATATAATATTTAAAATAGAACAAGTAAAATAATCCCAAATTATGTTTTCAGATTTTTTATCGTGTTTATATACGTATTATTCTATTTTTACTTTCCAATTTATTGATTGGTAATACTATCTCTCTTAGGCGATTATACGACGCACTCTCAAGCCTCGAAAAAGGTGTGTCGTATATGTAGAAATGACCAGCAGGACAAAAAAGGTGAGAACTTACTAAGAGTTAGTTATTAGAAATATTTAGTACCAGATTATGGGTGTCATCCTGTGCAACATTGTAGTATTTGGTTCCCCTACAAGGGCTATATCGCTATGTGCTTATAATATGGATATAGAAACTTAGAACCTCATAATGGACTTTTGCAACAGTATATAGAAGGGAAATGTCAAACATATGAGATGTACCCATATTAGGCAATATCTGTCACTTATAAAATCATCACTTTCTTCCCCATTAATAGCTTCCATTGCTGCATGTAAGGAATTTACTCTTTCAGAACATGAACTATTATTAAAGTTTACCAAGCACCGTATCTTCTAAATTGCTTGAAATATATTAGTCATGAGACACGGTCAGATTCTCTACAATGTGAATATTTCTGTCGGAATTTCTAAGTGATGCAATTACATGAAAAATATAAAATATTTTATGAATATAATACGATAAAGATGAATAAATTTGATAATGTTCAATATTTAAAGATCTACAAGAAAAGAAAAGAGAATGAAAGTAATTGAGAATATTAGATAATTTCTACAATGCTAGTATTGGAGATTTATAATCACGATTTAATGAATCCAATATTATATAAAAGGGAGCAATATTTCAAGTATTGAAATATTTTGTTCCTCTAAATATTTTGTATATAAAAGAGATCAGACGAATATACGTTGATCTAATAACATAATAAATTTGTACAATATACCTTTAAGAAATGGAATCTGATAAATCTAACAATTTACAACATAATTTTAATGTCCTTAAGAATGCAGTACTTTATAATCTTGTAGAATAATAATCCAAGGCCCATTTCATGAGATTATCAAAATCGGCAATTTCTTTTGAAAAAATCGAAATAGGAGCCTTGTTGGCGCAATCGGTAGCGCGTGTGACTCTTAATCACAAGGTTAGGGGTTCGAGCCCCCTACAGGGCTTTCTTTTTGGCAAAATTTTTTAGTTACGTAATTGATTTAATTATTCTGTTTCTACGTTCTTTCCTGAGGTATTTAATATTATAGAGAAATAATTAACTAATTAAACCGCGTATCAGTCACATTTCTTCAAAAGTATAAATGTTTGATCAATGAATGACAGGAACCAAACTCTATAAAAGGAAATCATTGGTATCTTTTAATACGAAAAATAAGAAGGTCAACACATCAGGGCCGTAGGATCTTAGGCCAGAATACTTGTTACAAAGAACAAGCTATATATACATCGTCAGTACTGTTCTGTTAATCCTCTAAGTGCACGATTATTACAAGTGTCACTTTCAGAATTGATGTTTATTTAGTTTACCCTCGTCATTAGAAAAAAAACATATTTCTGAAATCCCTCATTTGACTGGAGACATTGAATTTACCTTCTAATTGGAGATCATTGTAACCTAATTTAACCCTGACCGTTTAGCTTAAGGTCTTTGCATGCCTTGAATACTTTCTTTCGAGGTGGTAAAATAATGCTGTGCGACCGATTCCTGAATGGATCTTTTGATTATTCTTATATTAAATCTCTAATCGGCTTTCATCTTCAAAGTCGTTATATGTAGATTTTGTAACCTGCCTTGAATAAGAACTATTTCACCGTTTGAGCTATAATTGTTCTTTATTGCTTTTATTCTGACAATAATTCTAGCATAGAAATCTTTCTGTACAATTTTGCAAGAGCTATAACTTTGATTCACATCATATTTTGAGAACCGTGAAAGTGCATTAGATGTTGGAATAATGTAAAATGTATCTATATAAGACATCTTTTTAATGGCAAACCTTCTAATATAAATATAATAAAATGGACATAGGAATTTAAATCCAAACCATTCTGGTGAATAACAATCTGGAAAATTGTAATTATTTAAAACTACAGTTGCACCATATTTTACATGTGCATTCAGACGTGGAATTCCTCTCATAAATTTTGAGATATGGACTTTTCACATTCTTCCCTAAAATTTTGTCCTCATGGTCCAAACCAAACTCATAGACATCTATAATTTTTTCATCCATATCTTGGAAGACTATTCTGTAAAAGTATTGTTAGTTATATATAAGAATCGATACAAATAGGCTTATAGCTATGAATAACACAAAAATTCCTAATCCGCACTTGACAAAAGATAAAATTAAAGAGCATATGTTATCTTTATACCTTTCTGTTATTTTTATTAGATGACTTTGACAAATGAGTTATTTTCTTACTTCAGTGAAACCAATAGTAGTTGTATACAAACTGTAATAACTTTGATTTCAAATACATGTTCTACTCGGTGACCATCTCATCGAGTTTCAAAGTAAAATAAAAAAGCGACGATGAGAGATTTTGTCTCTTCTCTTTTTTTTTCGACTATTAACTAATGTGACACGATGCGGTAGGTCAAAAAGACAATGACATATTATCATTATTTGTCATTATTTAGTATTTCTGCGATTACTACATGCATTAAAAAATGCTCTAGCTATCATTATAATTATGCGAGAACGTCATTAATAGGAGCAAACTGTTTTGTTTTGATCACCTAATTATTTCTTATTAAGATCAATTAAATAACAGAAATAACCATGTCCATTTCAAGGGTAATAACGATGATGAATGTTTGTCTGAATATAAAGAGATTATATATTCAGCTATATATCTTTGTCTTGTGTATATGCATCTTATTTGCCTGTTTATATTCGCTATGACAACTGCACTATATCTCACCTAATTGACGCGATTTATCAAACCTTACTCGGTGAAAATAAAATTAAAGTTCTTACGGCTGGGGGAAGTAATTGAAGAAAAACAAAAGAAAGATCATACATAAAGGAAACTTTCACTGAAAAAAAAAGAAGGAAACAAAAGAACTACCGCAGTCGATAAAAGTAATTATTATAACAATTGAACAAGATGACCGCTGAATGTACGTCGTTTCTTGTTGATGTCTCTCAACGTATGATTGAGACCGAGAAAATCCCTCCGATTTTAGAGTACTTAGAATATACACTATTAGAGAAATATGAAAAAGGTAGAAAGACTGATTGGATTAACTGTTATTTAAACAATCTTCCTCGGACTGAAGATACTAAGGATGTTGAAGGTGTCATTGAGTTACAAACGCTGTCTGCACCATTGGAAGCTTCGGATGTGATACGAATTATTAAGACTATAGCATCTTTGAAATCGGAAAATGTTACTAGTACCGATGACTTTAATACCATCGAACAATGTCTAATATTAGCAAGTTTGGAAATTAAAAAGAAATTTAATAAAAGGAGTATGATTAGACAAATTATGTGTTTTACTGATGATTTGGAATCCATAAATTTGAATGATTCTGAAATCGATGAAATATTAGATGAATATCAAGGTCGATTCATTTTAGTTGATTGTAGATCCATTGATCAAATCAAAGAAGATGACACAAACGGTGTCACTGGAGACGATAATTCATGGTTTCGATTGATTAAGAAAAGAAAGGGATCATTTATGGTTCATATCTCTGAGTTGACGGATACGATTAACTCCCCTATTCCTTCAACTGTTAAACCAGTCAGAGTATTTGCAGGCCAATTAAGATTAGGTGCAGATACATACAATATTATTAATCAAGATGATTCAATATCCAATGATAATATAACTGATCCGAATTGTTTATGTATCAATGTTGAGGGATATCCAGCAACCAAATCTGTGTCAAGTTCGCATCGTAAATTAATGCAAGAGATTAAAAATGAGGATGGTACAATAAGATACGAAACACCTAGTAGTGTTGTTGAATACGAGATATATCCAAATCCAGACAGTTCAGTGAAAACAGAAAATTTAGATGACAAGAAAGTGAAGGGTGTACCTGTATCAAAGAAAGGTGTCACTAAAGCTTATAGATATGGTTCAGATTATATTACTATACCTGCGATGATTGCTAATCAATTCTATTATCACAGTACACCTGGTTTAGATATTCGTGGTTTTATGGATGAGAAAGATTTACCTAGACGATATTTAAATTCTGAATCTGTATTTATACTCGCAGATACAAGAGTTGGTAATACGGGAGATATTGTTGGTTTTTCTGCATTAGTAGATTCTTTAATATCAAGTAAGAAAGTTGCCATTTGTCGATATGTACAAAAGACTAATTCAGATATTCAAATGGTAGTATTGATACCGTTAATAATAAGTACAGAAAATTTGAAAGCTGTAACTAATAATGATACAATCGATCCGAACAGCAAAGGTGTAAGGACATTAATATTAAATAGGTTACCATTTGCAGAAGATGAACGAATGACAACTACTAAGAGAAAGATGATACCTACAATTAAAAATGAATCTGGAAAAGTCAAGAAAGAAGAAGAAGGTATCGATGTTGAAGAACGATTGAAACAAATTGATGATTTAATGTCCGAATTTGTTGATTCAATGAGCTTAAATGATAAACCAGATACACCACCACAATTATACTATGAACATGTTGATGAAACACCTAAGGTTTCGTCATTACCATTACCAACTAGACAAACAAGGAGTATATATAATTCAGAGGATCCCTTAAGAATGGCAGCAATTGGACCCTTTAGTAATAAACAATTATTAATTAATGCATTTAATCAAATCAATATCCTGGAACAAAATGATATCTCGGAGTTTATTCCACCGAATCTATCCAAAAGTTTACAAAAAAAGATAAATCCGCTTGACAATGGACCGAGGCAAATTAATAACGATATCGAAGGCCTTGTGTCATTACTTGGAATTAAAAAAATTGAGGAAACTAAAATTAAGAGTGATATACAGGCTACTGCAGATGCAGTTGCAGATTTTGTTAGTACGGAACAAGCCCCACCACTTGACGACATATTAGCTCGTGGTAGAAGAGATTAGATTAAATGGAAGAATTGATTCTGTGTAAGTGTTAATTGATAATAACATATGTATAACATCTGTATATATCTCTATCTTTCTAAAGAATAGCTCTAACCATTAAGGGATATACCCGCATTTTGAACCTTCTTTTGTTAACCAGTTCCTGAAAGAAGGACATCTATATTTAAAGAAAAAAGAGAATAACCCATGTGTAAGATATTGCTACCATCATAAATTTGATTAATATAATCTTGTCATTCCACTAATGCTGGTACAATTGTGCCTTTCCGGGGTCATTTCTGTTCTCCGAGAAAGCGGAACAGCGACAGAGATATAATAATCATATTGTACTGCGTACGTACTCCGATTTAATAAGAAGAATCCAGTGAAGAAAGAAAAAATAAAGGGGGGGGAGGAAACAAGACCACAATGCAGTATATTGACGTAGCAAAGAACTGATCAGAGAACCAAATGTTTTTGTACTCACACACATTCTTTACGTAAAGATTAAATTAAATGAATAAATGAAATTTACATCTCGGAGTAGCCAGAGATAACTGTGGTGGGAGAAACAGCAGACGCAGGCCTCCTGGAGGGATCCGCTTCTTGTAATTATTAGTGGGGGGAGGCAGCTGGAGGAGGAGGGGTGTTTATTATACCTAAGTATGTACGTATTCAACGTACATACTAATGCAGGCATAGCATTATAGAATTGGGCTGCTTAGTTTTGTGGCTAAATTATATATAGCTGCTTCAAGAGCTAATGATGAATTGTCGAATGTGGAAAATAACGATAAAAAACACCTCAACTTAATCTCAATTGACATATTCTTTATCCCTTTGTATCTGGAAATATATACAATTTGATGAAGTCTTGATAGCTAAGTCACAGAACCTTTTTTTTTTTTTTGCAAGGAGTTTTATTTGGCATGTAAGTATAATTACCTCGAATTATTTCGAATCTTCTACTGTTAAAGGTTCTTTTTATCTTTCTTCTTTTTTTCATTTTTCAATCACCCCTTATTTTTCTAGATTAAATAATCTTTGATCAACATATATAAAAGGAACATATTTCCTTCAACGAAAGATTAATATTCTACAACTCACAATTAATTGTAACTTCCTTTTTAAGTAATCCTCGAAAATATACATTTTTATCAAAGTGATAATTCAATTACATTAACTTACTAAATTGTCACGAGAAGATATTAAAAAAAGTCAAAACTCAATTATATCTCTTTATAAAAAATGTCATTTAAAGTAGAAACTGTCCCAACTAAACCATATCAAGATCAAAAACCTGGTACTTCAGGTCTACGTAAAAGAGTAGCAGTTTTCGAAAAACAAGAAAATTATGTTGAAAATTTCGTTCAATCTGTTTTCTTAGCTATTCCAGAAGGTTGTAAAGGTGCTACATTAGTTGTTGGTGGTGATGGTAGATATTATAATGATGTAATCTTACATAAGATCGCTGCAATTGGTGCAGCTAATGGTATTAAGAAGTTAGTCATTGGTCAACACGGTTTACTATCAACTCCTGCTGCTTCTCATATTATGAGAACGTATGAAGAAAAATGTACTGGTGGTATCATTTTAACTGCATCTCATAATCCAGGTGGTCCAGATAAAGATATGGGTATTAAATATAACTTATCTAATGGTGGACCAGCTCCTGAACCTGTTACTAATAAGATTTGGGAAATTTCAAAAGAATTAAAAGAGTATAAAATTATTAAGGATTTCCCAGAGATGGATTTAAATACTTTAGGTAAAAATAAAAAATATGGTCTTTTATTAATTGATGTTATTGATATTACTAAAGCTTATGTTGATTTCTTAAAAGAAATTTTCGATTTCCCATTAATTAAGAAATTCATTCATGAACAACGTGATAATAAACATTGGAAATTATTATTAGATAGTATGAATGGTGTTACAGGCCCATATGGTAAAGCTATTTTTGTTGATGAATTTGATTTGCCTGCTGAAGAAGTTTTACAAAACTGGCATCCAAGTCCAAATTTCGGTGGTATGCATCCAGATCCAAATTTAACTTATGCAAAGACTTTAGTTGATAGAGTCGATCGTGAAAAGATTGAATTTGGTGCTGCTTCTGATGGTGACGGTGATAGAAATATGATTTATGGTTATGGTCCAGCTTTTGTTTCACCAGGTGATTCTGTTGCTATTATTTCTGAATATGCTAAGGATATTCCATATTTTGCTAAACAAGGTATCTATGGTTTAGCTCGTTCTTTCCCAACTTCAAGTGCTTTAGATAGAGTGGCTAAGGCTCATGGTTTGAATTGCTATGCTGTCCCAACAGGTTGGAAATTCTTCTGTGCATTATTTGATGCCAAGAAAGTTTCCATCTGTGGTGAAGAATCATTTGGTACTGGTTCTAATCATGTTAGAGAAAAAGATGGTTTATGGGCAATTATTGCTTGGTTAAATCTATTAGCCATTTATAATAAACAACATCCAGAAAAGGAGGCTTCAATTAAGACTATTCAAAACGAATTTTGGAACAAATATGGTAGAACCTTTTTCACTCGTTATGATTATGAACATGTTAGTTCTGAAGATGCTGCTACAGTTATTGATAATTTAAGAAAACATATCGAAGATTCTTCATTTGTTGGTTCAACAATTCCATCATCTACAGGTGAAAAATTAACAGTTATCGAAGCTGGCGATTTCTCTTATACTGATTTAGATGGTTCAATCTCAGCTCATCAAGGTTTATATGCTAAATTATCCAATGGTGCTAGATTTGTTACTAGATTGTCAGGTACAGGTTCCACAGGCGCTACAATTAGATTATATATTGAACAATATACTGATGATAAATCTAAATATCCATTAGATGCTCAAGTATATTTAAAGAATACAATTGATCCAGTTGTTAAATTCTTAAAATTAAAAGAATTTATTGGTACAGAAGAACCAACTGTTCGTACTTGAATAAAATGACCTATTTCCTTTATTTTTTTACTTCTTCTTTCTTTATTTACTAATGATAAAATACTTATATAAAACGGTATTTAACTATAATGAAAATATGTATAAAATAATAGCTCATGTCGCTTCATATTTGATAGACGGTAAAAAATAACGAAGGAATCGCGGTTAAAATTAAATTTCCACAATAAAAAATAAGAATAATTCACGTTCCTATAGTAAACAAACAAATACAGTTTATTTATTAGACCCTTTTCATACAAACTGCTATATTAAGTTACGCGTCTCATCGAAAGAAGAAAAAAAAATATTTATTATATGGATATATATTCAAAGCGATGACATATAAGGTTTTGTTTGTATTCCGCGGCTTTAGGTAAGGGGAGTAAGCAAGCAAGCAAGGGGGTAGGGAGTCGGTTGTATCAATGAGAAAGCCGACCCGAGTTCGGAACAAGAACAAAATTATATAATATTTCAAAAAACTGTCGTTTTGTCTATTTGTGATATGAATTTACTGAGAAATGTCTTAGTAGAAGTGTTATTTCTGCAGAATTCGATCTTGATTTGTAAGGAGAAAAGAGGCCATCTTGTAAAGATGGCTCTTATTTTCGTTTGACATTTCTTCCTACAATTAATTTCATAGAGATAAGAGTGACAAAGAGGTATATAATTCTTCTTCTTTATTGCTCGGTTCCAGTGTTAAACGCGGACATTTCTCATTTGCTATAATAATAGAATTCTATGAAAAAAGCTGTTTGTTCCTATAAGAAGTGAATTTTTTTTTATTTTATTTCTTTGTACGACATTCCCTTTCTTCACTTTATGAATAGGGCTAATAATAATATGTAGAAAGAACTTAGGGTTATATTCCTCTTCTAGAGCTCCCCTTCACAGAAAACGTCCCGTACAACAGAGGGTCCCTCTTTATATGTGTGTGTCTCTTCTTTCCGTTTTTCGTTCCGTTAAACGGAAGGAGATAACTGCAACAATTGTTAGGTACGTCTACGTAAGTACGGACGGATATAGTAACAATAATTTATTGCTATACGCCGCCTTCATTGCTGCTTCTATGTAACTGCTTGACCTCATTTAGTCTCTCGGCTTTGCCCTCCTTTTTGCCCTCCGTTTTGTGTTCGGTTCTTGTCAACGTCGCTCTTTCGGTTGAAGGAAACCTCTTAAAGATCCATTATTATTATTATTATTACTATACGCCTCTGGATGAATCGTACATGACAATTTCTCACTGATTTACCGAAGACTAAAAGAAGACAATAATGTGTGCGTTTTTTAATATAGGGTCGTTTGGCTGAATGAAAAATTTCACTATTTTACTTTATAAGTATGAAATCAATCATTGATTTAATTAAAATATCAATATTTATAGCACATATATATATATATATATATATATATATATTAGCTCGTACAATTGTGTAGTAATCACAGATACGTATTTACAAAAAATAATAACTGTTTCGAAACGCCCCCTCATTCAGTTTGTAGATTTCTTTTAACGACTAGTATTTTAATTCATAGGAATCAATCTTCCCCTTGTGTGTTAAATTGTTTCTTTTGTCTGTGTGCGTGTGTTTACAATTATTAGTTGATAATGAATCATGTACAAAGTAGTGAGTCTACAGTATCTGAAATCGATGATACAGATGATACAGAAATAATAGATAATTCAAGAGCTGATGATTTAAATACTACAAGGAGAAAAGATACCGCTGAACCAAAATCACATAAATCGAAAAAGACTGTAGAATTTCAAGAACAAGATATTAAACCCGTAAGATTAAAGATGAATAAATCTCATCATGAACGTACTCATAGAAACCCATCTGAAATGGAACATAGAGATTCAAAACATATTTTATCACAAGTTAGACAACAGTTATTGAAAGGAACATATACTTCATCAAGAAATAATAGTACTAAGACACCACCAATATTTGATTCAATTGATATTAATGAATTTGAGAATTATTTAAAGGAACCGAAATATATTAGAACATTTAAAAAGACAAGACATGTTAAACAATTTAGGAGATTATTTCTAGCACAAGAATTAAAAGTCAATGATAATGATACAATGCCAGGGATGAATGGGTCTGCTAACATCTCGGGAGATTATAATCAATCGAAAAAGTCATGTCCGATTAACTCAGCGGCTGCATCCTCATCGACAAACAATATATCTTCATCAAAGTCTCCAGTGACACCACGAGCGATTTGGACAAGTAAATTTAGTCATGATGGGAAATATTTAGCAACAGCAGGGAAGGACGGGACGGTGAGAATATGGAAAGTAATAAGTTCACCTACAGAAAGATTAGAATTAAGTTCAACACTTGAATCAAATATTGAATCCCATGTAAGAAGATCAAGAATAAGATCACAATTATCAAATTTAGCAGGTGGTAATTCATCAAATTCCACTTCCTCACAATATTTGAACCCAACATATGATAATACAAACGAATCCTTGGATTTGTACGCCCCTGTATTTCATTCACTACCTATAAAAGTATTTAGAGAACATACTCAGGATGTATTAGATTTAGATTGGTCCAAAATAATTTCTTAATTACATCATCAATGGATAAGACTGTAAAATTGTGGCATCCTGAAAGAAAATCATCATTAAAGACTTTCCATCATCCAGATTTTGTCACGTCTGTAAGGTTTCATCCAACAGATGATAGATTTTTCCTCTCCGGATGTTTGGATCATGCTTGCAGATTATGGTCAATTGTAGACAACGAAGTATGTTACAAATTCGATACATTGGATTTAATTACATCGGTAGCATTCTCACCAGATGACGGTAAATTTATTGTCGTCGGTACATTCAATGGTTATATTTACGTATTAGCAACAGATGGACTAATAGCAATCTCATCGTTTCATATCACTGATAAGAAGACACAAACAGAAAAAGTTGTCAAAATATTTCAAGATCCTGCTCAGGCACATCATGGTCCAAGGATCACAGGTATCACAGTATTTTCACCAAAATTTGATCAGTCAGGTAACTCATTGCGTATCCTTGTGACTTCTAACGATTCGAGGATTAGAGTATTCGATCTAAACACCAAAAAAATGTTGGAGTTGATCAAAGGGTTTCATAGTGAAATTCTATCACATAATGCGCAATTATCTACTTCCACGGGTGGTGCATACGTTGTGTGTGGTAGTGATGATCATTGGATTTATTGCTGGACATTAAAATCATCAGTGGAGGATAATACACAGAATGAACATCATGGTTCAATCAATACCAAAAAAGTGAAGAATGGCCTGAAAAGATCGGATAGTTTGAAAAATCTATTTAGTAAATCATTAAGCCGTAGTTCAAGTCAAAGTAGTGGAAGCGGTAGAAATGAGGATTTGACTGGATTAACAATGACACATTTATCACTTACTCCAAACAAACCGGGATCTTCACCACCTTCGGAAAGTAGTAAATCGGAATCATCAAATCATAGGCATTCATTTTTGGCATCCCTAATACCTGGTCATCATGATTATATTAAGAATAGTCATTATTTGGCTTTTAATGCTCATCCTGCACCTGTAACTAGTGTCTCATTAGCACAAATTGATACAGCAAAGACACTTTCATTATCGAACGATGTAATATGTGAACTTTATGCGGAATTTTCAAATGCCGAAGACGATTTTGATATTTTAAAAGTGAGAGGCACCGCAGTTACACCAATTACATCAAATGAATCAGCAGCATCTTCACTGGAATACCCAACTTCTAATAATCTAAATAATGTCGTTAATGCAGTTGGCTCGATTATAGTCAGTATAGATACCACAGGTACAATTAGAGTCTTCAGAACAGATATTCCGACTGTTATAAGGAAACGTGTCCTTGATAAGATTCAAGAATATAAACTTGAAAATAGATCAAGAGTCAATAGTGCTACTTCATTATATACCTTGGGACGTGCCAACGGTAATACTTCCTCTTCGAATGTAAGTAGAACAAAGTCATTCACTAATGTATCTAATGCAAATTTAAATCATAATAATTCAGTGTTTGGCTCTAAGAATATTAAACCTATGATGAGGTCTCCCTCATTATCGAATTTTAGTTCGATTGCACAATCATCACAAATTGGATCAATTTCTCCTTCTATTAATACATCAACTATATCTAGTTCCACAAACGATAGCTTTTCAAGTTCGGTACTGACCGATTTACCGCAAAGTATAAGATGCGATGTGTGTCACGGATCTCATTTTAAACCTATCTCAAAAAGTGGTTTAGTTAGAGGTGAGAATAGTTATTATTGTCTGGATTGTGGTAGCGTATTAAACAATTTCAGATAAATCACCAAGCATAGAAGTATTTCTTTCATGAACAAAAAATGACAATATTACAAATATATAATACACATATAAATCTTAATTTCTAATAAATGTATAAACATGCATATTCATATTTAATGACCTTTATTATAAAACAGTATATATCCCTGGAACAATTTATTTGACGTGAATGGGTGGTATGTCAAATAGATTGTTAGATGGTGTTATTATTTACTCGTGACATTCAGTTTAACCATAACATATGACCAGACAGAGCTTTGAAAATAGAAGAAAAGTTGTACATCATATCTATGATAGTGTGACATTCTATCTGTTGTTTGTTCTTAACTTTCTCCAACTACTGCACACTATTAATTCAACAGTATAAAGAAAGCTCTCCCGTTGATAGGCTAAAATGTAGATCTCGCTTACCCCCGCTCATTTTTCGCCTAAGTAGGTGCGACTTCGGAAAGATCGCCCTGTCAAGAAAATTAGGAAATTAGCCGCTGGAGACAGAACATGACACTGAGAGGGGAATAGGGATTGGAGAATCATATAAATAGAACAGCATTTTCAAATATTTCTTGTTTACTGTAAAATACAAAATATTTTTCAAAATCAACTTTGGAAATCACATTGATACTAAAATTATAAGATACTTCCACAAATGATGCTAGCTAAAATAACAAGATTTATAGAAGCCCCTTTAGTTCGTTCATACAACTATATTACAAACTGCTTTGTAGTGCTATTCCTATCTGTATTTCATAGACTACACCTAATATTTATGAAAATTGTTCCCCAAAGCGTTAGAGTTTGGTGGCAGAAATTCCTGCAAGATATCTTTATAAAAATTTTAAGAGCTGGCCCAATACCTGAACATGTCTCATTTATTATGGACGGTAATAGACGTTATGCAAAGTCTAATAATTTACCCTTGAAGAAGGGACATGAAGCTGGTGGGTTTACGTTATTGACATTGGTATATATTTGCAAGAAAATGGGGGTTAAGTGTGTTAGTGCCTATGCCTTCTCAATTGAGAATTTTAATCGATCGGAGGAAGAGGTAGCAACTTTAATGACTTTATTTAATGCAAAACTAGAAGAATTTGCCACTAGAGCAAAAGATTTTAGGGATCCCTTGTATGGTTCAAAATTAAGGATTATAGGAGACAGAAGTTTATTAAGTGCAGATACGAAGGCAAAATTAGAAGAAGTTGAAAGATTAACTAAAGACGGAAAGGATTTCACGTTTTATGTTTGCTTCCCCTATACATCCAGAAATGATATTCAACATACAATTTATCTAAATAGCAAGGATTACGTTGAGAGAAAAATTGAATTAAAAGATATTACTGTATCAAAATTTAGTGACAAAATGTACCTAGATCAATTCTCAAAAAAATGTGACATCTTAATCAGAACTAGCGGTCATAGAAGACTATCTGATTATATGTTATGGCAATCACACGAAAATTCAACTATAGAATTTGTACCAACACTATGGCCTGATTTTACGTTTACACAGATGTGTTTAATATTTTTTCGTTGGTCCTTCTATACTACCATTCAAAGATATAATGACATAACCCTCTTTGACCAATCCATGAAAAGCATTACTTCATCAATTCCATTCTTAAATAAAAGGCGGTACCATTCTTTGGAGTCATTACCAGAACCTCCTGTTGCAGTCTCCGTTTTAGGGTAAGTATGTCTATGAAGCAAAACCATTCTAAATCTATCTTTGCTAACATTCCAAAAAACTATTAATCAATCTAATGCATTAATTATTAATATTATTATAGACATTTACAGATTTAAACTTCACGAAAAGAAATATTAGTGAAAATATATGTTTTAGGTAACCAATATGTTGCATATTGTTTCTTCTTTCGTCTCTTAATTCATTTTCTATGTAGATGCAGTTAAATTAATACTATGTTCCTATAAAAATTGTGTATTTACTTAATTAAATTCTTCTGATTTATGCTGTGATTTTATGACTAAAAAATGACATTTTAAATGATTTACTCTTGTTCAGTATGCCTCTCTTGTTCATCGTTATTGTCAGAACTCGTAACATGTGTATCCGTAGAACCTTCATCATTGTTCATGACCTCTGTTGTACTTAAATTGCTCATATTTGTCGCAATGACCTCAGATATATCAGTTGAATTGCCACCTTGACTATCGTTTGGTGTAGTAGTATCACTTTCTATACCACCATTTGAGGTACTATTCTTAGAATTTGCAGATGCCTCATGACACCAATATCTATGATATGTCCATGCTTTCAATTGGCATTTCCTCGAACAATATTTTGTTCTTTTACAGCGTCTACATTTTGCGAATTGTCTTGGATATTCCTCCCATTTACCGCATGAGAAATTAGAACATTGTCTGACGCCAGTAGCTTCGTTCTTTCTACAAGAATTACACATTATTACAGAACTCCAATATATTACGTCCTTCGGATTATCACTTGTAACAGTATATTTTTCAACTAATGGGAACAAATTTAGCATTGGCAAATTTGAATCGTTTGAGTGAATATCGTGATCATCAATATTCATTGAGAGTTCCTCATATTTCCAATTCTTTATAAAATTATCCCTTAGAAATCGTTCCTTCTCGATTCTTGACATTTTAAGATTGGGTTTTATTTTCAATCCCAAGTGTTTATATGGATTTGTTACATTGCATATTTTTTGATCATTTTTATGAAAAGCGCTTTTTTCATCGCATGTATTAGCAACATCTCGTAATTCTGCTAAAAATGAGTTTTCGTTTAATGGTAGGGCTGATTCCATGTCTACATCACTAACATCATCAATATCATCCTCCATATCCGTATGTATTTCCAAAGACGAACAGAAAGAAATTTTGGAAGAATTTATAACATTTTGATAATCATTATCGATGCTAATATTGGGATTTCGGATTTCTAATTCAAATTTATCATTACTAGAGTTAGTACTTTCATTACTTCCTGTACTATCGATATCACCGTTTTTGCTATTGAGTAGTGGCAAAGGTAAACTTTTCCCTTTGCTCATTATGAGTCTTTGTCTTATTCTATCTATTATTGGTCTAAATGATAATCTTTCATCTGGTACTACTTTTTGGAGTGATTTCTTCATGTAGGTATATTTAGAAATGAATGCTAATAATTGTAATGACCATATTACATCATCTTGTTTGGGTACAATACGTCCTAAATAAAAGTCTCTGGGTATTAAAATATCTGGTATAATCTGTTCAATATCCATGAAAATGTTGGATTCATAAGCATCTTCATCTATTGTCCCATCATATAACGTTTCCCACAGTAGACCAAAATCAGTTTCCTTTGTTAATTTACTTTTTAATAAGACCTCATCGAAATGATATATATCTTCAGGTAAATGGTATATGCTGTCTCCAATTAAATTTGTTAAATATTCTTTGAAGGTTTCATTATTTGATTTCTTCAGAAGTAGATATGATTCATGACTATCGAGATTCATCTTTTTAAAATCAAAACTCAAATAGGTGCCATTTATAAAATCATAATTTTTAGAATATAGCAGATAATTATCTAATACAGTTGCAAGAAGTGGTAACACCCCAGCAGAGACAACCCTATTTCTAATTAATTCAGATCCCCTGGTTCCTGTCAATACTAAGCATTGAAATGCTAGTGTCCATTTCCATGCATGCAATGCTTGCCTTTGTTTCATTTCCATCACATCTGCTCGTATGTGTCTCGATGCCAAAATCTCCTGTTGATATGATATTTCTAAATGAGAGAAATAACAGTTATGTAGTATTCCTACAAGTCTCTCTAATGCTCCATCATTTGCTATAATGTCTCTTATCTTTGCAGAATTCGATGTCAAATATGTCAAATGGTTTAATGAATTTATTAATGGTATATCAGATACCACATCCAGGGCTCTTCTATCATATAATGCGGATGTTATCGTTACTACTGGTTTGTTTGCTGTAACAGACCGATAATTTGTTTCCCTCATGCTGATGTGGAGATGATGTGTTTTCGAGTAATGGTAATGAACTTAACAAGTCTGGAATATTTAACAATATCTTTTATTTAAAATTAACGGTCGTGTTGTAAGTGTAAATAGTACGAGAGCGTGAAGCTTTCTTTCTGTATATTATATTAAGGATTTTCACCAATTCAAAAAGTCTGTAGTGATTCTCCGTGTTTTTGTTCTAAAATATTCTCGTGCCCCAGTAATTCGTCCAATAACTTTTGTCCTACTGGTGGCCTGTTCTATCTTTATTTCAAATACCTATTCTTCGTTTTGGATATTTATTATTTCTTATTTTGGTAGATTATCTACTTCAATACTTCACAGTTATCAGATGACTGTTTATTGGTATGAGTACTTTGTTTAATTTTAGCTATCCTTTGTTAGGAAAAGTAAATTCCGCAATAACTGCGCGTCGCTGTATGTTTACACATCTCTATTATTAATGAAACAAGAAAGCATACAATATATTTTAGTTGGAAAGTTCTGCAAGTATCCACTTCAACGCTAGAGGGCTTGGAAGTAATCTGTATGGTGGAAGTTATGCCATTGTTGAATGGGATCATTTTATATCTTAATCGAACTAGTTTGAATTCTCAATGTTAGCCTGACTTCAAATTTGAAGGGAACATCAAACTGAGTACCTGTGCCAAATATCAACAATGTCAGTAAAAGCAAAGAGAAGATGTATTCAAAGAACAAACCAACAGTAAAATTACAGCATATAAAGCAATAAGTACTTAGTGTCCGAGTAAGCGGTATTCGAACTGCTAAAATAATAAATTCATAATCAGATTGACAACTCTTCGTTGTACAATATAATGGTTATCTGGCATTTATAGTATACGTTATTAATACTATCTTAAAATAGGAGTAAAATGGTTTCCATCGAATGCTTTAACCAAAAGTAGCTGATTTTATGCAATTCTTGTGATTAACATCATTTTTCTATTTTCAATGATGGTTAGTTAACTTCTATCAACTTGTTGTTTTGACATTTTATCGAATCACCAATACACTGATACTATATCAACAGAAACAAACAACAATCTAAAATTATGGCAGTCTAGTCAAATTAAAACATCGAAAGAACCCAACAAAGTATTATACCGAAGGAGTATCGACACATTTATAAGTTAGATATCTGTTTGGATGGTGAAAAAAATGTACGTCTTTTCTGAAATAATATTATTTGATTTATCAATCAAAAAGACAGCATTTGTTGTTAATAAATATCCTTGAGATACCTACCTGTGGTTATTGAAATAATGCCAATATTTTATTATTATGTTTAGGTTTCGCAATTGGACTAACATATAATGCGGAGGTAGTCAAGTTATTGGTGTCTTCCTATTCAATGTTGTAGTTTTGGGCTATCTTATGATAATCAAGTCAGTATATACTCATAATATGAGAATAGAAACTTTGGATTTGTTGTGAATTGTTAGATTTATCAGATTCCATTTCTTAAAGATATATTGTACAAATTTATTATGTTATTAGATCAACGTATATTCGTCTGATCTCTTTTAATATACAAATCTAAAAATAATATACAAAATATTTAGAGAAACAAAATATTTCAATACTTAAAATATTGCTCCCTTTTATATAATATTGGATTCATTAAATCGTGATTATAAATCTCCAATACTAGCATTGTAGAAATTATCTAATATTCTCAATTACTTTCATTCTCTTTTCTTTTCTTGTAGATCTTTAAATATTGAACATTATCAAATTTATTCATCTTTATCGTATTATATTCATAAAATATTTTATATTTTTCATGTAATTATATCACTTGGAAATTCCGACAGGATTTCATATTGAGTTACAGACAACCACGACAAGTTATTTATAACTTTTCTAACGTTAATGCGCTTTTGTTGTATTTATATAGAGATATTTCCATGTTTATAAGCATTTTAGAATTTTTATTTCAATTCTCCTGTAATTATATAAGTTGTGTTTTATTTGTGAGTTAATTATAGGATCACAAATACCATCAAGAACTAGACATACTCATAATAATATTTAGCATTGTACTGGAGGGATGTTCTTGGAATATTGAACAACACTAGACTATAAAAGCTGACATAAAGAGGTATATTATTAATTTATTCTTCAATTGATATTAAATAAAATCTGCCTTGATTACCTTTTGTAAGCAATATCTCCATTAATTTAATTATTTTGAAACTTCCTACTTATCTCAGATGGTGGTTTGGTTTCCTACCTTTAGCTCTGCATTTAGAAAAAGTGCCACAACGTAGGCGAATAATTTCTAAATATCACAACCAGTAAACTTATGTACTAGCCTTAGATTAACTCCAAAATCAAAAAGTTATAGCAAGAACAACCGATATTTTGGCATTGTTTAGAGATTGTTGTTCAATCCATCGATAGCTCGAAACTGTTGGCAATAACAATTATTATGATGAACAGTACCCTCGACCACTATGTGCAAAATGCCACAACCATACGCCTGTCTCTCTTTACAAAGAGAGGCACATTGAAGTGAGCTACGTTATTCTATTAAAAATAAAAAATAAAGTTTTTCTATATCTGTGAACCCTTCACCAAACACTCTCGGATTTTAAGTGTTTTTACAGTAGTTCAACGTAGTTTTTTTATTCTTTGTTGAGCTCTAATTATCTTTGCTTCTATTAATAATTAAGGCATTCTTGACTAAGATAGTATTTTGGTGTGTACTATTGTCAGTCTTATAAGAATGAGTAATTAGTAATAGCTAGTATTCAATAAATTAAAGTATATAAAGTGTATATCTTTCTATCTCAACTAATGTTAATCAAGATATGTTGGAATATATGGTACATATATGTCAATTAGAATAGAAGACATTGTGTTACAATCCAACATAGTTATATTGAGACACTTGAGCTGAAGCAGATAGGTTGGTATTATTTAGTGATTCGTTCTTCATTTAGATATTATATAAAGTTATTTTGATATTAGTACTAAAGGTCTTTTTGTTAATTGATATTTATTATAATTCTTACTATAATTTGTCTGTGATTTTCTATTTTCTATAGTATCTAAAGTATACACCGAGTAAACTAATTCCAAACTATAAGTCCAGATATTTTGTTGTGTTTATATATGTTTTAATTTTATTTTGCCACCAATTAATTTATTGAGTAACAATTTTCTTCTCCTAATACTTGTCCATCTATTCATGACTCATTTAATAATGACTCATTCATTTATGACTCATTTAATCTTTTGAAACGGTATTAAACATTTGAGATATAACCTCACTACATAATTTCCGTCAACACTAATATGATACTTGAATTATAGTATATTATGTGTCACTGTATCATAGAGGTGTGTGGTGTATATATTAACCCATGCACTGACTGAGAAAATATCAAAGACATTTTCCTCATCTCGAGAAAAACATAAATGTGCAGAGTTAACAAATTGTATAATATATAAATGTATTACTAGACATCTATGTAGTTAAATCATGTATAGTTTATATACAAAAATAAAGTAAGCAATTAAAACTACACTAATTGTACCATTATTAATTACAACAGTACTAATCTAATAATGTCTTCGACTAATATAAGTCAATACTTCCAATTACTACAACAACA